>JAVIAB010000145.1:39424333-39589333 GCA_032433765.1 Megaustenia siamemsis | reverse complement strand
TGTTAACATTAATCTTGCTAACTTAGCATTACTGTCGCTATCGTGGGTCTGTTACCACTACTCTTGCTAACTTAGCATTAATGTCGCTAACATGGCTCTGTTACCACTACTCTTGCTAACTTTGCATTACTGTCGCTAACGTGGCTCTGTTAACACTAATCTTGCTAACTTAGCATTACTGTCGCTAACGTGGCTCTGTTAACACTAATCTTGCTAACTTAGCATTAATGTCGCTAACGTGGCTCTGTTAACATTAATCTTGCTAACTTAGCATTACTGTCGCTATCGTGGGTCTGTTACCACTACTCTTGCTAACTTAGCATTGCTGACACTAACGTGGCTGTTTTCACATATTTAATACAACTCTCCATGCTATTCTCACTAACCATATATTTCAGCTTTAATAACTGGGTGCTATATATCACTAACTTGGCTATCCTCCTCCCCCTCATAATCATCATCATCGCTTGTCCATGTTGGAACTTGGCTCCTATGACAGCTACTCTGCAGTTTTCTCTGTCCCATGTCAGATCTTCAGTGTATGCAGCAGTCAATCCCAGCCAGTCTGTAACAACTTGCACTCACCTTCTTCTAGATCTCCCTCCCTCTCTGTTTCCTTCTCTCTTTTCCTGGAACAATGCCCTCCATAATTATCTTTCATAATTATCCCTTACTGTATCCTTCTCTCTTTTCCTGGAACAATGCCCTCCATAATTATCTTCCATAATTATCTTCTCCAATCATTATGTTGTTTTACATGACAACATTTTAAATATATTTTGTTTCTGTTTTTTTCTTGTTCTTTGTTAACTAGTTTTCTGGAATGTTCAATTCTTGCAAAATTGATATCTTTATTTTTTTCTCAGCCCATGATATTCTCCGTGTTCTTGTTGTAATACTTGCATTCAAAGGCAATGATTTTGTTTTTCAACAAATATGTTATATTCTGCTATGAGGGGGAAAAACACAGACTTTTAAAAACGTCAGTTTTGTTTCTATATCACTTGCTTGTCATATGTTGCACAGTTGTTTTCATTTATTCACTGTTTTGTTCAGTTCTCTTCTGATTTTTTTGATAAGCTTTCCATCCTTTGTTAGCAAGGAGCCAAAAAAGATATTCAAAACTGTTTTCTCTTTCCAGTTTTTTTTATCCGTTACTACATATATATCAGTTTCAATATCTGTTTTACCTGACACTTTTTAAAAAATCTGGCACTTTTCTCACATTCAGCATATTCTTCCACAACTTTGATTATACTCTCACTAATTTGATCGCTTTTATATCATTTTGCTACTATTGTTGCTAATTTGTTACGGTATTCGGTAATTTTGTACTATTCTTACTAATTGAGTACTACTCTCATATTTTAAAAACATTCTAATTAATTGGACAATATTTTAATTAATTTGGCAACAGCCTCATTCAGTTAGCACCATTTTCATTAATTTGGCACTATTATAATTAATTTAGTACTATTCTCATTATTTTGGCACCATTATAATTATTTTAGTACTATTCTCATTAATTTGGCACTATTATAATTAATTTAGTACTATTCTAATTAATTTGGCACTATTATAATTAATTTAGTACTATTCTCAGTAATTTGGCACTATTATAATTAATTTAGTACTATTCTCATTAATTTGGCACTTTTATAATTAATTTAGTACTATTCGAATTAATTTACTTAAAAGTATAATTAATGTAGTACTGTTCTAATTAATCTGGCACTATTATATTTACTTTAGTACCACTCTTTACTTTTTTAGAATACTATAATTAATTCCGCACTATTCTAATTAATTTGGTACTATTCTCACACTATAGACATTCTGTGGCCATGTGAGTTTGTCAAACTGTTCGACAGTTTGAGAGAAGCTGTTCGACAAAAACAAAACCTAAAAAACAAAATAAAAATACACAATAGCCTCTACTAGACCGTCTGACAAAACGAAAAGGGCCATATAATTCTCACATATATTACACAGTTCTAAATAATAGCATACTTTCCATTAAAGAATAAAGTGTAAACAAATTAAATCCAACATGCAACAGTGCTTTACAACGAAAGGATAATGAACTTGCAAATCAAAACAGTACAGGCTGTGACTTACCGAGTACTACGATAACGCCGAGTGGCACAACCCAACACCTGAACTCTACTACAACATCCACAAGGTAACCAAAGTTGAGATGCTGTTGCGTGCTTGGGATGATGGTGCTAAGTGACGAGGGTAAGGCGAGTGTTTGTTCGAGAGCGAGTGGTATCAGTGTGTGTGTGTGTGTGTGTGTGTGTGTGTGTGTAATGTGTACAGCAAAAAATAAAAAAATAAGATCCCTAAAGAACTATCAAGTCCGCGCACATGCGCGCACACACTCTCACTCGCACGTGGCCAACGTTGGTGTATGGGAAAGGTGAGATTATTTTTGTCCAGGGGCCAGGGGCGTATATCGGTGCTGCAAGGTCGGGGAGAAACGGCTCAGGTAGAATTTTCTGCTGACACGCATATCTCATACCTGTACTAGGAATGAAAGCTAGTCGAACTTCCAGCGGTGCATAATAGACAAACCAAAACTGATCAAGACCATACACGCATATTCCATACTTGTGCTAGGAATGGAAGCTATTCGACCTTCCAGCGGTGCATAATCGACAAACCAAAATTGATCAAGACCTGTCACATATATTCCATACCTGTGCTAGGAATGGAAGCTATTCGACCTTCCAGCGGTGCACACTTGACAAACCAAAACTGATCAAGACCACTAAAGAAGAAGTCTATGTCAAAAAAGCAGAGTAGGCCCTATGGTTGCCAACACCCTTGGCAAACTGAACTTTGGTGCCCTTTTAATATTTTATTTATTATTTTTTAATTAAAAAAAAAATATATTTGATGGCGCCCCTAAGCATATCCCTCGCCCTGGGAAAATGTCCGAGTTGCCGATACCTTGTGCCGGCCCTGTAAAACAGTTTGCTAATGTGTTATTGTTATAACATTGGCGGAATTTGTTGATACACAATCTTCATCCCATTGTTGTACTACCAATGCCAGACTTGGACTAGACTCAAGAACAACTACACAAATAAGCACTACAGAAGTGAAATGTGTTGGGCCCATGACAGGAAACAGCCTGAGAGATACGACCAGAAACGAAGAACTGAGGGGTAAATAAAATAGGAATAATTCCTGCATTTGAATACATAAAGAAACAACCGATAAACTGGTTTGGCTACTGATATTAGAAAGAGCAAAACACGACACAAGGATGCTTCAATAAACGTTGCGAGAACATCAGACGTAAGAGGCAACAACAAGAAAAAAGGATTGATGAAATACTAGAAACACTAGGAAACATAACAACAGCAGTGGCCAAAGAATAGCAAAAGATCGTAAATTATATCAATTGACGGCGAAAGGCAAATAAGGAATGGATAAAATAAGAAGTAGAATAAGCATAAGAAAAAGTAGAAGAAAATGAAGGAGAAGAAGTAGAAGAAGAATAAGCATAAGAAAAAGTAGAAGAAAATGAAGGAGAAGAAGTAGAAGAAGAATAAGCATAAGAAAAAGTAGAAGAAAATGAAGGAGAAGAAGTAGAAGAAGAATAAGCATAAGAAAAAGTAGAAGAAAATGAAGGAGAAGAAGAAGAAGAGAATAAGAAGAAGCTTAGGAAGAGAAGGAAGAAGACAACTGGATGGTATTATTTGATTGTGTGTATGTGTGTCAGTCACAGGGGGAATGTGTAGTCTAGAGTTATGACGATGATCCCTCCACGTGAAGATTCTTGGTTCGAATCCCGCCACAGGTGTTGTGGAGTTTTTTTTTTCAATTCGAATTCATGGCTTTACTCTTCCCTAGTCTCTGGGGAGTGAGATACGACGTCTAGCCTTCTCTGGGTAGTGAGATACGACGTCTAGCCCTCTCTGGGTAGTGAGATACGACGTCTAGCCCTCTCTGGGTAATGAGATACGGCGTCTAGCCGTCTCTGGATAGTGAGATCCGATGTCTAGCCCTCTCTGGGTAGTGAGATCCAATGTCTAGCCCTCTCTGGGTAGTAAAACTCAATGTCTAGCCCTCTCTGGGTAGTGAGATCGGATGTCTAGTCCTCAATGGGTAGTGAGATCCGATGTCTAGTCCTCTCTGGGTAGTGAAATCCGATGTCTAGTCCTCTCTGGGTAGTAAGATCCTATGTCTAGTCCTCTCTGGGTAGTGAGATCCGATGTCTAGTCCTCTCTGGGTAGTGAAATCCGATGTCTAGACTTCTCTGGATAGTGCGATCCGATGTCTAGCCCTCTCTGGATAGTGAGATCCGATGTCTATCCCTCTCTGTGTAGTGAAATTCGATGTCTAGCCCTCTCTGGGTAGTGAGATCCAATGTCTAGTCCTCTTTGAGTAGTGAGATCCGATGTCTTGTCATCTCTGAGTAGTGAGATCCGATGTCGAGCTCTCTCTAGGTAGTGAGATCCTATGTCTAGCTCTCTCTGGGAAGTGAGATCCGATGTTTAGCCAGAGAGAGACATGATCACCTACCCCAGCAGGCACGGTCCTTGATGATGAGCAGTAATAGAGAGCTCTATAGAAATATGGGGGCCTTGGTAGCTTAGTTGGGAAACTCACCCGACAGAACTACCGACGTTCGGACAACCCGTGTTCGATTGCCGTTGGGAGCAGTGTGAATTTGACTCGTGGTTGGAACAAAAATACCCCTACGCCTATCATCATCGCGTGCCTTCTCCGCAACGAAGGTTGGCTACCATGGATCGCCATTCTACTCTTGTTTCTTGCTTTGATGGTGCAGGCTGACATAGATTGACTTGCCCATCTTTTGATGTTACTCGTCCATGTTAGTCTTGGTCTGCCTCTGCCTCTTTTACCTTGTATTTTTCCTTCCAATATTACTTTTAGTAGGCTGTTGTGTCTTTTAAGTGCCCCAAAAATTTCATTTGTCTTGTCTTAATTGTATTTAGTAGTTCTCTTTTTATCAAATCAAATAACAAAGATAAAACTAATAATAGCAAAATGTTATATCTTCTCAACATTCATGTATGGCGCAGAAACATGGGCATTTGACAAGAAAACAGAACAAAAAATTGAAGCCTTTGAAATATCGATTTATAGAAGATTATGAAGAATTTGGGTGGAAAGAAAAGAAAACGAATAATGAAGTCTTAAAACAACTAAAAATAAAAAGAGAACTACTAAACACAATTCAAACAAGATAAATTAAATTTTGGAAGCATGTTAAAAGACACGGAAATGTACTAAAAGTAATCTTGGAAAGGGAAAATATACGGTAAAAAAAAGCAGAGGCAGACCAAGACTAATATGAGCCACCATTGGCTAGAGCTGGACAAGATTATATTAGGCTTCCGGGAAAGATGGCGACCATTGGCTAGAGCTGGACAAGATTATAATAGGCTTCCGGGATATATGGCGACCATTGGCTAGAGCTGGAGAAGATTATATTAGGTTTTGGGAAAGATGGCGACCATTGGCTAGAGCTGGAGAAGATTATATTAGGTTTTGGGAAAGATGGCGACCATTGGCTAGAGCTGGAGAAGATTATATTAGGTTTTGGGAAAGATGGCGACCATTGGCTAGAGCTGGAGAAGATTATATTAGGTTTTGGGAAAGATGGCGACCATTGGCTAGAGCTGGAGAAGATTATATTAGGTTTTGGGAAAGATGGCGACCATTGGCTAGAGCTGGAGAAGATTATATTAGGTTTTGGGAAAGATGGCGACCATTGGCTAGAGCTGGAGAAGATTATATTAGGTTTTGGGAAAGATGGCGACCATTGGCTAGAGCTGGAGAAGATTATATTAGGTTTTGGGAAAGATGGCGACCATTGGCTAGAGCTGGAGAAGATTATATTAGGTTTTGGGAAATATGGCGACCATTGGCTAGAGCTGGAGAAGATTATATTAGGTTTTGGGAAATATGGCGACCATTGGCTAGAGCTGGACAAGATTATATTAGGCTTCCGGGAAAGATGGCGACCATTGCCGAAGGCAACTTTAGAGAGTGTCAGCATTAAAACAGTTTTTGTTTTGACAGGATTAAATGTGTTTTTGTTTTGACAGGATTCTATGTGTTTTTGTTTTGACAGGATTCTATGTGTTTTTGTTTTGACAGGATTCAATGTGTTTTTGTTTTGACAGGATTCTATGTGTTTTTGTTTTGACAGGATTCTATGTGTTTTTGTTTTGACAGGATTCAATGTGTTTTTGTTTTGACAGGATTCTACGTGTTTTTGTTTTGACAGGATTCTATGTGTTTTTGTTTTGACAGGTTTCTATGTGTTTTTGTTTTGACAGGATTCTATGTGTTTTTGTTTTGACAGCATTCTATGTGTTTTTGTTTTGACAGGTTTCTATGTGTTTTTGTTTTGACAGGTTTCTATGTGTTTTTGTTTTGACAGGTTTCTATGTGTTTTTGTTTTGACAGGATTCTATGTGTTTTTGTTTTGACAGGTTTCTATGTGTTTTTGTTTTGACAGGTTTCTATGTGTTTTTGCTTGGACAAGTTTCTATGTGTTTTTGCTTTGACAGGTTTCTATGTGTTTTTGTTTTGACAGGTTTCTATGTGTTTTAGTTTTGATAGGTTTCTATGTGTGTGTGTTTTTTTGTGTGTTTTTTTTTGGTTCAATTTATTCAAGTGATTTGGGTTGGAAATGACTGTGGGCACTCTCTTTTTTCGGTGATATCATTGAAATTGTCGCGCATGCAACCGATTAGACTCTCGAGTTCGACTTTGCTGATGGCAGACCACCGAAAATGCAAATTCAACCTGTTTCTGCGGAGACTAACGCAGTCACTTCAATCGTTTCTGTTGCTTTGTCTGTTTTAAATATGTATTTTAAATGTGCGTTTTAAATGTGTGTTTTAAATGTGTGTTTTAAATGTGCGTTTTAAATGTGTATTTTAAATGTGCGTTTTAAATGTGTGTTTTAAATGTGTGTTTTAAATGTGTATTTTAAATGTGTGTTTTAAATGTGTATTTTAAATGTGTGTTTTAAATGTGTATTTTAAATGTGTGTTTTAAATGTGTATTTTAAATGTGCGTTTTAAATGTGTGTTTTAAATGTGCGTTTTAAATGTGTGTTTGAAATGTGCGTTTTAAATGTACATTTTAAATGTGTGCTTTAAATGTGCGTTTTAAATGTGTATTTTAAATGTGTGCTTTAAATGTGTGTTGTAAATGTGTTTTAAATGTGTGTGTGTTAAATGTGTGTTTTAAATATGTGTTTTAAATGTGTTTTAAATGTGTGTTTTAAATGTGTGTGTTTTAAATGTGTGTTTTCGAGGAAAATGGAGTGAGGAAGTGACTGTGCACTCTATTTGACGGAAGTCGTTTAGAATCGTCGTCTGTACGCCGAGAAGGCCTGCACGGTAGTCGACCATGTCAATCGAATTTGCCACCGCGCCTTGTGTGGAACTGCAACATGAGTGGGGCGGATCTGGGGAATTTCCGACTGCAGTGACCATGATGCCATTACCAGAACAGAACATAAATATTATATTGACATAGCTACCCAGTGTGAGATCCGAAACAGAAGAATCAATCTGGCAATGCGAAGAGAGAAGTAAACCTGGCACCAAAAAAATGCATTGTCAAGGTCAATTGTTTTGGGATTAAAGGCGCAAAATGTTACAGCTCGCTGTTAACAGCGACACAGCGCATCGACGTCCATTTAACACATCTTTAAAAGGAGGTTATCCCGTGTGTTACCGGGGCCTCATTATGAGGGAGGTAAAGAATAGTGACACTGTGACCTTCCAGGGGTGTCGTAAGAGGCGACTAATGAGGTTGATCGATGGCTTGACAAGCTGTCATTGTAAAAAGTATTGTTATGGAAAAATGAGCCATAAGTTTTAGAAGCAGTGATCTCTGCAATATGTGCCATTTTGGCACGCAAGGTTTCTGTTTTTGAGATTGTGGTTCTGCCCTATGTGACGTCTTCGGCTCGGAAGGACAATAGATGGATAGATAAAAGGAGGGATATATTGAGGGTTAGTTGTTGAATGAACGAAGAAAGGAAAGAAGTAGACGATGGTGGTGATGATGATGATGATGATGTAGAAGAAACAGATGGAGAAAAAGAACAACAAAAAAGCTGAAAGAAAAAGATGATGATAATGAAGAAGAAGAAGAGGAAGAAGAAAAACAAGAAGAAGATCACGAAAAAGAAAGTTTTAAAAAAAGAAGAAGAAGGAGATTATGATGATGACGATGATGATGATGTAGAAGAAGAACAAGAACAAGAAGAAGAAAGATTAAGAAAAATATGAGAAGAAGATGATGATGATAATGTAGAAGAAGAATAAGAAGAAAACCACGAAGAAGAAAGATTAAGAAAAAATAGGAAGAAGATGATGATGATAATTTAGAAGAAGAACAAGAAGAAGACCACGAAGAAGAAAGATTAAGAAAAAAATATGAAGAAGATGATGATGATAATTTAGAAGAAGAATAAGAAGAAAACCACGAAGAAGAAAGATTAAGAAAAAATAGGAAGAAGATGATGATGATAATTTAGAAGAAGAACAAGACCAAGAAGAAGACCACGAAGAAGAAAGATTAAGAAAAAATAGGAAGAAGATGATGATGATAATTTAGAAGAAGAACAAGAAGAAGACCACGAAGAAGAAAGATTAAGAAAAAATAGGAAGAAGATGATGATGATAATTTAGAAGAAGAACAAGAAGAAGACCACGAAGAAGAAAGATTAAGAAAAAAATAGGAAGAAGATGATTATAGATAATGTAGAAGAAGAACAAGAAGAAGAAAGATTAAGAAGAAGAAAAAAAGAGTAGAATGAAGAACAAGAATATGATGATGATTATGAAGATGAAAGTACCACAGGCTTCGCAGATGAAAATGATGGGATAACTAGGATGTGGAAGTTGCTAGCTCTGCTTACTATTTACGGTTTTTGAGAACGTGTTTCTGGTTTCATTTCTACCTGTTGCCAACATCTTAAAGTGCAGCTTGAAAGAATGAACCAGGTGTTCGTGCACTCATCTCGCCATGTAACAGTGCTGCACTGTGATAAGTTTGATATTTGTATCACGGATTCGATGACTCATTTTGATTGATTTTAAAAACAACTCCGGCAGGAAGTTAAGTGTGATGGGGAGGGATGTAAGATGGAGTGATGGGTAGATGGTTAGTTGTTTGTATGTGTTTGTTTGTTTGGAGATAGAGAGAGAGGTGTTAGTTTGGAGATAGAGAGAGGTGTTTGTTTGGAGATAGAGAGATGTGTTTGTTTGGAGATAGAGAGATGTGTTTGTTTGGAGATAGAGAGAGGTGTTTGTTTGGAGATAGAGAGAGGTGTTTGTTTGGAGATAGAGAGAGGTGTTTGTTTGGAGATAGAGAGATGTGTTTGTTTGGAGATAGAGAGAGAGGTGTTAGTTTGGAGATAGAGAGAGGTGTTTGTTTGGAGATAGAGAGATGTGTTTGTTTGGAGATAGAGAGATGTGTTTGTTTGGAGATAGAGAGAGGTGTTTGTTTGGAGATAAAGAGATGTGTTTGTTTGGAGATAGAGAGATGTGTTTGTTTGGAGATAGAGAGAGGTGTTTGTTTGGAGATAAAGAGATGTGTTTGTTTGGAGATAGAGAGAGAGAGGTGTTTGTTTGGAGATAGAGAGAGGTGTTTGTTTGGAGATAAAGAGATGTGTTTGTTTGGAGATAGAGAGATGTGTTTGTTTGGAGATAGAGAGAGGTGTTTGTTTGGAGATAAAGAGATGTGTTTGTTTGGAGATAGAGAGATGTGTTTGTTTGGAGATAGAGAGAGGTGTTTGTTTGGAGATAAAGAGATGTGTTTGTTTGGAGATAGAGAGATGTGTTTGTTTGGAGATAGAGAGATGTGTTTATTTGGAGATAGAGAGAGAGAGGTGTTAGTTTGGAGATAGAGAGAGGTGTTTGTTTGGAGATAGAGAGATGTGTTTGTTTGGAGATAGAGAGAGAGAGGTGTTTGTTTGGAGATAGAGAGAGGTGTTTGTTTGGAGATAGAGAGAGAGAGGTGTTAGTTTGGAGATAGAGAGAGGTGTTTGTTTGGAGATAGAGAGATGTGTTTGTTTGGAGATAGAGAGAGAGAGGTGTTTGTTTGGAGATAGAGAGAGGTGTTTGTTTGGAGATAGAGAGATGTGTTTGTTTGGAGATAGAGAGATGTGTTTGTTTGGAGATAGAGAGAGGTGTTTGGAGATAAAGAGATGTGTTTGTTTGGAGATAGAGAGATGTGTTTGTTTGGAGATAGAGAGAGGTGTTTGTTTGGAGATAAAGAGATGTGTTTGTTTGGAGATAGAGAGATGTGTTTGTTTGGAGATAGAGAGATGTGTTTGTTTGGAGATAGAGAGATGTGTTTGTTTGGAGATAGAGAGAGTGAGAGGTGTTTGTTTGGAGATAGAGAGATGTGTTTGTTTGGAGATAGAGAGATGTGTTTGTTTGGAGATAGAGAGATGTGTTTGTTTGGAGATAGAGAGAGAGAGAGGTGTTTGTTTGGAGATAGAGAGAGGTGTTTGTTTGAAGATAGAGAGATGTGTTTGTTTGGAGATAGAGAGATGTGTTTGTTTGGAGATAGAGAGATGTGTTTGTTTGGAGATAAAGAGATGTGTTTGTTTGGAGATAAAGAGATGTGTTTGTTTGGAGATAGAGAGAGGTGTTTGTTTGGAGATAGAGAGATGTGTTTGTTTGGAGATAGAGAGAGGTGTTTGTTTAGAGATAGAGAGAGGTGTTTGTTTGTTTGGAGATAAAGAGAGGTGTTTGTTTGTTTGGAGATAAAGAGAGGTGTTTGTTTGTTTGGAGATAAAGAGAAGTGTTTGTTTGGAGATAGAGGCGTTTGTTTGTTTGGAGATAAAGAGAGGTGTTTGTTTGTTTGGAGATAAAGAGAGGTGTTTGTTTGTTTGGAGATAAAGAGAAGTGTTTGTTTGGAGATAGAGGCGTTTGTTTGTTTGGAGATAAAGAGAGATGTTTGTTTGTTTGGAGATAAAGAGAAGTGTTTGTTTGGAGATAGAGGTGTTTGTTTGTTTGGGTATAAAGAGAGGTGTTTGTTTCTATTACCGTGACCTCTCCTCGTGCTATATTCACTCACTCACTTGAGTAATTGACGTCTCAAGCCGGGCCTCGCTGCTGAGACCAGGGGTGGCTGCTACATAGAGAAATCATACATAACAATCCCAATCAGTGCAGCCGGGATTTGAACCCACAACACAGGCGTCTTGCCTCGAGACCAACCAGTCCCCCCGATGTTGATGATGATGATGATTATTATGATAAAGCCATTAGATGTGTAATAGATTATCTCCCCCTTCACCATCTCGATTGTTGTTGCTATTTGACACGCAGTCATCTATACTCACCGGGTGCTTCTTGGCTCCAGCTTCAGTTAAGTCTCGCTTTAATTTTATATATATTTTAATTTTCACAAGCTCAAAGAAACAACCATCACCATCAAGCAGCATAAAAATAAACAGGACAAATCTGAAACAAGTACAACGCGTCAAATACTTGGGCACAATAGTAACATCAGATGGAAGATGCACCACGAAAATAAAAAGCAGAATAGCTCAGGCCAAAATAGCATTTCAGAAAATTAAAAATGTCTTATGCAACAAATCTATGGCAATATAAGTGAGAAAGAGAGTTCATCGGTGCTATATAGAACCAATTCTGACCTGGAAGCGAATCATGAACAGTAGACAAACAAATGAAGAGACGATTAGAGGCCACAGAGATGGGATTTCTCAGAAGAATGTTGAAAGTTCCCTGGGCAGCTAAAAAGACCAATGAGGAAATTCTCAAAGAGGTCAACAAAAAAAGGGAACTCCTAAAAGACATCAGAAAGAAACAATCAACATTTTTCGGGCACATCATAAGAAGAGGAAAGTTGGAATACTTGGTTACAACTGGCAAAATAAAAGGAAAGAGAGATCACGGACGACAAAGAGAGAAAATACTGGATAGCTTGGTGTCATGGCATGGAAAACAGTCAACAACAGAACTGGTACGATGCACTGTAGATAGAAGATTGTGGAAGGACATGATCGCCTACGCAAACCGGTATGGCACATAAAGATGAATTTTCACATATTACCTATTTTTATCCTCCGATATTTAGCACATCTCTCTCTCTCTCTCTCTCTCTCTCTCTCTCTCTCTCTCTCTCTCTCGTTTCATCATTTTATCTCTTATTCTTCTGTCTATTCCCCATTGATTCACCTGTCTCGCTCTTTCTAGACGTAGTTGAGTTTATCTTTATTTCGTTGTTCGTTTTTGTTGTTCTCGTTTTATGTGGAAGAACGCGTGTAGGCAGAAACGTCAGTGTTTTGTTGTGTTCCCTTTTTGTAAAGCTGTCACCATACCCTGAAAGAGTGTACGTTACATCCCACTCCATTGCCCCTGTTGTTGCTATGGGAGAGTGTACGATACACCCCACTACGTGCTCGTGTTTTTGCTATGACAGAGTGTACTTTAAACACCTACTACTTGCTTCTGTAGTTTTTATGACAGAGTGTACGGTACACCCCACTACTTGCTCCTGTTGTAGCTATGAAAGAGTGTACGATACACCCCACTACGTGCTCGTGTTTTTGCTATGACAGAGTGTACTTTAAACACCTACTACTTGCTTCTGTAGTTGCTATGACAGTGTGTACGGTACACCCCACTACTTGCTCCTGTTGTAGCTATGAAAGAGTGTACGATACAACCCACTCCATTGCCCCTGTTGTTGCTATGGGAGAGTGTACGATACACCCCACTACGTGCTCGTGTTTTTGCTATGACAGAGTGTACTTTAAATACCTACTACTTGCTTCTGTAGTTGCTATGACAGAGTGTACGGTACACCCCACTCCATTGCCCCTGTTTTTGCTATGAAAGAGTGTACGATAACCCCACTACTTGCTCATGTGGTTGCTATGACAAAGTTTACGATACACCCCACTACTTGCTCCTGTTGTTGCTATGACATAGTTTACGATACACCCCACTACTTGCTCCTGTTGTTGCTATGACATAGTTTACGATACACCCCACTACTTGCTCATGTGGTTGCTATGACATAGTTTACGATACACCCCACTACTTGCTCAAGTTGTTGCTATGACATAGTTTACGATACACCCCACTACTTGCTCCAGTTGTTGCTATGACATAGTTTACGATACACCCCACTACTTGCTCCTGTTGTTGCTATGACAGAGTGTACTTTACACCCCACTACTTGCTCCTGTTGTTGCTATGACAGAGTTTACGATACACCCCACTACTTGCTCCAGTTGTTGCTATGGATCGGAACCCTACCAGCTCGGTCTAAAACAGACGCCACTGCCGCGACTCAGTCAAGATTCTACCTGGTTCAATTTGGCGGGTGACTCACGGTCTTGCTGTTACCGCCTCTTGACCTGGCCTTCTTTCCGTTATTTTTTTTAAACTCATGTAACGCAGGGTCAGATAAAATAAGGAAAAGTTAGGCTAGCACTGGCGGTTGTCTATAGATGTTTGAGCTCTAAATGAGGCTGCTCTAAGTGAGGCTGCTCTAAGTGAGGCTGCTCTAAGTGAGGCTGCTCTAAGTGAGGCTTCTCTAAATGAGGCTGCTCTAAGTGAGACTGCTCTAAATGAGGCTGCTCTAAGTGAGACTGCTCTAAGTGAGGCTGCTCTAAGTGAGACTGCTCTAAGTGAGGCTGCTCTAAGTGAGGCTTCTCTAAATGAGGCTGCTCTAAGTGAGACTGCTCTAAATGAGGCTGCTCTAAGTGAGACTGCTCTAAGTGAGGCTGCTCTAAGTGAGACTGCTCTAAGTGAGACTGCTCTAAGTGAGGCTGTTCTAAGTGAGGCTGTTCTAAGTGAGACTGCTCTAAGTGAGACTGCTCTAAGTGAGGCTGTTCTAAGTGAGGCTGTTCTAAGTGAGACTGCTCTAAGTGAGACTGTTCTAAGTGAGACTGTTCTAAGTGAGACTGTTCTAAGTGAGGCTTCTCTAAGTGAGACTGCTCTAAGTGAGACTGCTCTAAGTGAGACTGCTCTAAGTGAGACTGTTCTAAGTGAGACTGTTCTAAGTGAGACTGTTCTAAGTGAGACTGCTCTAAGTGAGACTGTTCTAAGTGAGACTGTTCTAAGTGAGACTGTTCTAAGTGAGGCTTCTCTAAGTGAGACTGCTCTAAGTGAGACTGTTCTAAGTGAGACTGTTCTAAGTGAGACTGTTCTAAGTGAGACTGTTCTAAGTGAGACTGTTCTAAGTGAGACTGTTCTAAGTGAGACTGTTCTAAGTGAGACTGTTCTAAGTGAGACTGTTCTAAGTGAGGCTTCTCTAAGTGAGACTGTTCTAAGTGAGACTGTTCTAAGTGAGACTGTTCTAAGTGAGGCTTCTCTAAGTGAGGCTGTTCTAAGTGAGACTGTTCTAAGTGAGACTGTTCTAAGTGAGACTGTTCTAAGTGAGACTGTTCTAAGTGAGACTGTTCTAAGTGAGACTGTTCTAAGTGAGACTGTTCTAAGTGAGGCTTCTCTAAGTGAGGCTTCTCTAAGTGAGGCTTCTCTAAGTGAGGCTGCTCTAAGTGAGGCTTCTCTAAGTGAGGCTTCTCTAAGTGAGGCTTCTCTAAGTGAGGCTTCTCTAAGTGAGGCTTCTCTAAGTGAGACTGTTCTAAGTGAGACTGTTCTAAGTGAGACTGTTCTAAGTGAGACTGTTCTAAGTGAGACTGTTCTAAGTGAGACTGTTCTAAGTGAGACTGTTCTAAGTGAGACTGTTCTAAGTGAGACTTCTCTAAGTGAGACTGTTCTAAGTGAGACTGTTCTAAGTGAGACTTCTCTAAGTGAGACTGTTCTAAGTGAGACTGTTCTAAGTGAGACTGTTCTAAGTGAGACTGTTCTAAGTGAGACTGTTCTAAGTGAGACTGTTCTAAGTGAGACTGTTCTAAGTGAGACTGTTCTAAGTGAGACTGTTCTAAGTGAGACTGTTCTAAGTGAGGCTTCTCTAAGTGAGGCTTCTCTAAGTGAGGCTTCTCTAAGTGAGGCTTCTCTAAGTGAGACTGTTCTAAGTGAGACTGTTCTAAGTGAGACTGTTCTAAGTGAGGCTTCTCTAAGTGAGGCTTCTCTAAGTGAGGCTTCTCTAAGTGAGGCTTCTCTAAGTGAGACTGTTCTAAGTGAGACTGTTCTAAGTGAGACTGTTCTAAGTGAGGCTTCTCTAAGTGAGGCTTCTCTAAGTGAGGCTTCTCTAAGTGAGGCTTCTCTAAGTGAGACTGTTCTAAGTGAGACTGTTCTAAGTGAGACTGTTCTAAGTGAGACTGTTCTAAGTGAGACTGTTCTAAGTGAGACTGTTCTAAGTGAGACTGTTCTAAGTGAGGCTTCTCTAAGTGAGGCTTCTCTAAGTGAGACTGTTCTAAGTGAGACTGTTCTAAGTGAGACTGTTCTAAGTGAGACTGTTCTAAGTGAGACTGCTCTAAGTGAGGCTGCTCTAAGTGAGGCTTCTCTAAGTGAGGCTGCTCTAAGTGAGGCTGTTCTAAGTGAGGCTGTTCTAAGTGAGACTGTTCTAAGTGAGACTGTTCTAAGTGAGACTGTTCTAAGTGAGACTGTTCTAAGTGAGACTGTTCTAAGTGAGACTGTTCTAAGTGAGACTGTTCTAAGTGAGACTGTTCTAAGTGAGACTGTTCTAAGTGAGACTGTTCTAAGTGAGGCTGTTCTAAGTGAGACTGTTCTAAGTGAGACTGTTCTAAGTGAGACTGTTCTAAGTGAGACTGTTCTAAGTGAGACTGTTCTAAGTGAGGCTGTTCTAAGTGAGGCTGTTCTAAGTGAGACTGTTCTAAGTGAGGCTGTTCTAAGTGAGGCTTCTCTAAGTGAGACTGTTCTAAGTGAGACTGCTCTAAGTGAGACTGTTCTAAGTGAGGCTGTTCTAAGTGAGACTGTTCTAAGTGAGGCTGTTCTAAGTGAGACTGTTCTAAGTGAGACTGTTCTAAGTGAGGCTTCTCTAAGTGAGACTGTTCTAAGTGAGGCTTCTCTAAGTGAGACTGTTCTAAGTGAGACTGTTCTAAGTGAGGCTGTTCTAAGTGAGACTGTTCTAAGTGAGGCTGTTCTAAGTGAGACTGCTCTAAGTGAGACTGTTCTAAGTGAGACTGTTCTAAGTGAGACTGTTCTAAGTGAGACTGTTCTAAGTGAGGCTGTTCTAAGTGAGGCTGTTCTAAGTGAGACTGTTCTAAGTGAGGCTGTTCTAAGTGAGACTGTTCTAAGTGAGACTGTTCTAAGTGAGACTGTTCTAAGTGAGACTTCTCTAAGTGAGACTGTTCTAAGTGAGGCTTCTCTAAGTGAGACTGTTCTAAGTGAGACTGTTCTAAGTGAGGCTGTTCTAAGTGAGACTGTTCTAAGTGAGGCTGTTCTAAGTGAGACTGTTCTAAGTGAGGCTTCTCTAAGTGAGACTTCTCTAAGTGAGACTGTTCTAAGTGAGGCTGCTCTAAGTGAGACTGTTCTAAGTGAGACTGTTCTAAGTGAGACTGTTCTAAGTGAGACTTCTCTAAGTGAGACTGTTCTAAGTGAGGCTTCTCTAAGTGAGACTGTTCTAAGTGAGGCTTCTCTAAGTGAGGCTTCTCTAAGTGAGACTGTTCTAAGTGAGGCTGCTCTAAGTGAGGCTGCTCTAAGTGAGACTGTTGTAAGTGAGACTGTTCTAAGTGAGGCTGTTCTAAGTGAGACTGTTCTAAGTGAGGCTTCTCTAAGTGAGACTGTTCTAAGTGAGACTGTTCTAAGTGAGGCTGCTCTAAGTGAGACTGTTCTAAGTGAGACTGTTCTAAGTGAGACTGTTCTAAGTGAGACTGTTCTAAGTGAGACTGTTCTAAGTGAGACTGTTCTAAGTGAGACTGTTCTAAGTGAGACTGTTCTAAGTGAGACTGTTCTAAGTGAGACTGTTCTAAGTGAGACTGTTCTAAGTGAGACTGTTCTAAGTGAGACTGTTCTAAGTGAGACTGTTCTAAGTGAGACTGTTCTAAGTGAGACTGTTCTAAGTGAGACTGTTCTAAGTGAGACTGTTCTAAGTGAGGCTTCTCTAAGTGAGACTGTTCTAAGTGAGACTGTTCTAAGTGAGACTGTTCTAAGTGAGACTGTTCTAAGTGAGACTGTTCTAAGTGAGACTGTTCTAAGTGAGACTGTTCTAAGTGAGACTGTTCTAAGTGAGGTTTCTCTAAGTGAGACTGTTCTAAGTGAGACTGTTCTAAGTGAGGCTTCTCTAAGTGAGACTGTTCTAAGTGAGACTGTTCTAAGTGAGGCTTCTCTAAGTGAGACTGTTCTAAGTGAGACTGTTCTAAGTGAGGCTTCTCTAAGTGAGACTGTTCTAAGTGAGACTGTTCTAAGTGAGACTGTTCTAAGTGAGACTGTTCTAAGTGAGACTGTTCTAAGTGAGACTGTTCTAAGTGAGACTGTTCTAAGTGAGACTGTTCTAAGTGAGACTGTTCTAAGTGAGACTGTTCTAAGTGAGACTGTTCTAAGTGAGACTGTTCTAAGTGAGGCTTCTCTAAGTGAGACTGTTCTAAGTGAGACTGTTCTAAGTGAGACTGTTCTAAGTGAGGCTTCTCTAAGTGAGACTGTTCTAAGTGAGACTGTTCTAAGTGAGACTGTTCTAAGTGAGACTGTTCTAAGTGAGACTGTTCTAAGTGAGACTGTTCTAAGTGAGACTGTTCTAAGTGAGGCTGTTCTAAGTGAGACTGTTCTAAGTGAGACTGTTCTAAGTGAGACTGTTCTAAGTGAGACTGTTCTAAGTGAGACTGTTCTAAGTGAGGCTTCTCTAAGTGAGACTGTTCTAAGTGAGACTGTTCTAAGTGAGACTGTTCTAAGTGAGACTGTTCTAAGTGAGACTGTTCTAAGTGAGACTGTTCTAAGTGAGACTGTTCTAAGTGAGACTGTTCTAAGTGAGACTGTTCTAAGTGAGGCTTCTCTAAGTGAGACTGTTCTAAGTGAGACTGTTCTAAGTGAGACTGTTCTAAGTGAGGCTTCTCTAAGTGAGACTGTTCTAAGTGAGACTGTTCTAAGTGAGACTGTTCTAAGTGAGACTGTTCTAAGTGAGACTGTTCTAAGTGAGACTGTTCTAAGTGAGACTGTTCTAAGTGAGACTGTTCTAAGTGAGACTGTTCTAAGTGAGACTGTTCTAAGTGAGACTGTTCTAAGTGAGACTGTTCTAAGTGAGACTGTTCTAAGTGAGACTGTTCTAAGTGAGACTGTTCTAAGTGAGACTGTTCTAAGTGAGGCTTCTCTAAGTGAGACTGTTCTAAGTGAGACTGTTCTAAGTGAGACTGTTCTAAGTGAGACTGTTCTAAGTGAGACTGTTCTAAGTGAGACTGTTCTAAGTGAGACTGTTCTAAGTGAGACTGTTCTAAGTGAGACTGTTCTAAGTGAGACTGTTCTAAGTGAGACTGTTCTAAGTGAGGCTTCTCTAAGTGAGACTGTTCTAAGTGAGACTGTTCTAAGTGAGACTGTTCTAAGTGAGGCTTCTCTAAGTGAGACTGTTCTAAGTGAGACTGTTCTAAGTGAGGCTGTTCTAAGTGAGACTGTTCTAAGTGAGACTGTTCTAAGTGAGACTGCTCTAAGTGAGACTGTTCTAAGTGAGACTGTTCTAAGTGAGACTGTTCTAAGTGAGACTGTTCTAAGTGAGACTGTTCTAAGTGAGGCTGTTCTAAGTGAGACTGTTCTAAGTGAGACTGTTCTAAGTGAGACTGTTCTAAGTGAGACTGTTCTAAGTGAGACTGTTCTAAGTGAGACTGTTCTAAGTGAGGCTTCTCTAAGTGAGACTGTTCTAAGTGAGACTGTTCTAAGTGAGACTGTTCTAAGTGAGGCTTCTCTAAGTGAGACTGTTCTAAGTGAGACTGTTCTAAGTGAGGCTGTTCTAAGTGAGACTGTTCTAAGTGAGACTGTTCTAAGTGAGACTGCTCTAAGTGAGACTGTTCTAAGTGAGACTGTTCTAAGTGAGACTGTTCTAAGTGAGACTGTTCTAAGTGAGACTGTTCTAAGTGAGACTGTTCTAAGTGAGACTGTTCTAAGTGAGACTGTTCTAAGTGAGACTGTTCTAAGTGAGACTGTTCTAAGTGAGGCTTCTCTAAGTGAGACTGTTCTAAGTGAGACTGTTCTAAGTGAGACTGTTCTAAGTGAGACTGTTCTAAGTGAGGCTTCTCTAAGTGAGACTGTTCTAAGTGAGACTGTTCTAAGTGAGACTGTTCTAAGTGAGGCTTCTCTAAGTGAGGCTTCTCTAAGTGAGGCTTCTCTAAGTGAGGCTTCTCTAAGTGAGGCTTCTCTAAGTGAGACTGTTCTAAGTGAGACTGTTCTAAGTGAGGCTTCTCTAAGTGAGACTGTTCTAAGTGAGACTGTTCTAAGTGAGGCTGTTCTAAGTGAGGCTTCTCTAAGTGAGACTGTTCTAAGTGAGACTGTTCTAAGTGAGGCTGTTCTAAGTGAGGCTGTTCTAAGTGAGACTGTTCTAAGTGAGACTGTTCTAAGTGAGGCTTCTCTAAGTGAGGCTTCTCTAAGTGAGGCTTCTCTAAGTGAGGCTTCTCTAAGTGAGGCTTCTCTAAGTGAGACTGTTCTAAGTGAGACTGTTCTAAGTGAGGCTTCTCTAAGTGAGACTGTTCTAAGTGAGACTGTTCTAAGTGAGGCTGTTCTAAGTGAGACTGTTCTAAGTGAGACTGTTCTAAGTGAGACTGTTCTAAGTGAGACTGTTCTAAGTGAGGCTTCTCTAAGTGAGACTGTTCTAAGTGAGACTGTTCTAAGTGAGACTGTTCTAAGTGAGGCTTCTCTAAGTGAGACTGTTCTAAGTGAGACTGTTCTAAGTGAGGCTTCTCTAAGTGAGACTGTTCTAAGTGAGACTGTTCTAAGTGAGACTGTTCTAAGTGAGGCTTCTCTAAGTGAGACTGTTCTAAGTGAGACTGTTCTAAGTGAGACTGTTCTAAGTGAGGCTGTTCTAAGTGAGACTGTTCTAAGTGAGACTGTTCTAAGTGAGACTGTTCTAAGTGAGGCTGTTCTAAGTGAGGCTGTTCTAAGTGAGACTGTTCTAAGTGAGACTTCTCTAAGTGAGACTTCTCTAAGTGAGACTGTTCTAAGTGAGACTGTTCTAAGTGAGACTGTTCTAAGTGAGACTTCTCTAAGTGAGACTGTTCTAAGTGAGACTGTTCTAAGTGAGACTGTTCTAAGTGAGACTGTTCTAAGTGAGACTGTTCTAAGTGAGGCTTCTCTAAGTGAGACTGTTCTAAGTGAGGCTGTTCTAAGTGAGACTGTTCTAAGTGAGACTGTTCTAAGTGAGGCTTCTCTAAGTGAGACTGTTCTAAGTGAGGCTGTTCTAAGTGAGGCTGTTCTAAGTGAGACTGTTCTAAGTGAGACTTCTCTAAGTGAGACTTCTCTAAGTGAGACTGTTCTAAGTGAGACTGTTCTAAGTGAGACTTCTCTAAGTGAGACTGTTCTAAGTGAGACTGTTCTAAGTGAGACTGTTCTAAGTGAGACTGTTCTAAGTGAGACTGTTCTAAGTGAGACTGTTCTAAGTGAGACTGTTCTAAGTGAGACTGTTCTAAGTGAGGCTGTTCTAAGTGAGACTTCTCTAAGTGAGACTGTTCTAAGTGAGACTGTTCTAAGTGAGACTGTTCTAAGTGAGACTGTTCTAAGTGAGACTGTTCTAAGTGAGACTGTTCTAAGTGAGACTGTTCTAAGTGAGACTGTTCTAAGTGAGACTGTTCTAAGTGAGACTGTTCTAAGTGAGACTGTTCTAAGTGAGACTGTTCTAAGTGAGGCTTCTCTAAGTGAGACTGTTCTAAGTGAGACTGTTCTAAGTGAGGCTGTTCTAAGTGAGACTGTTCTAAGTGAGACTGTTCTAAGTGAGACTGTTCTAAGTGAGACTGTTCTAAGTGAGGCTTCTCTAAGTGAGACTGTTCTAAGTGAGGCTTCTCTAAGTGAGACTGTTCTAAGTGAGGCTTCTCTAAGTGAGACTGTTCTAAGTGAGACTGTTCTAAGTGAGGCTTCTCTAAGTGAGACTGTTCTAAGTGAGGCTTCTCTAAGTGAGACTGTTCTAAGTGAGGCTTCTCTAAGTGAGACTGTTCTAAGTGAGACTGTTCTAAGTGAGGCTTCTCTAAGTGAGACTGTTCTAAGTGAGACTGTTCTAAGTGAGGCTTCTCTAAGTGAGACTGTTCTAAGTGAGACTGTTCTAAGTGAGACTGTTCTAAGTGAGACTGTTCTAAGTGAGACTGTTCTAAGTGAGGCTGTTCTAAGTGAGACTGTTCTAAGTGAGGCTTCTCTAAGTGAGACTGTTCTAAGTGAGACTGTTCTAAGTGAGACTGTTCTAAGTGAGACTGTTCTAAGTGAGACTGTTCTAAGTGAGACTGTTCTAAGTGAGACTGTTCTAAGTGAGACTGTTCTAAGTGAGACTGTTCTAAGTGAGACTGTTCTAAGTGAGACTGTTCTAAGTGAGACTGTTCTAAGTGAGGCTGTTCTAAGTGAGACTGTTCTAAGTGAGACTGTTCTAAGTGAGACTGTTCTAAGTGAGACTGTTCTAAGTGAGACTGTTCTAAGTGAGACTGTTCTAAGTGAGACTGTTCTAAGTGAGACTGTTCTAAGTGAGACTGTTCTAAGTGAGACTGTTCTAAGTGAGACTGTTCTAAGTGAGGCTTCTCTAAGTGAGACTGTTCTAAGTGAGACTGTTCTAAGTGAGGCTTCTCTAAGTGAGACTGTTCTAAGTGAGACTGTTCTAAGTGAGACTGTTCTAAGTGAGACTGTTCTAAGTGAGGCTGTTCTAAGTGAGACTGTTCTAAGTGAGACTGTTCTAAGTGAGACTGTTCTAAGTGAGACTGTTCTAAGTGAGGCTTCTCTAAGTGAGACTGTTCTAAGTGAGACTGCTCTAAGTGAGACTGTTCTAAGTGAGACTGTTCTAAGTGAGGCTGTTCTAAGTGAGACTGCTCTAAGTGAGACTGTTCTAAGTGAGACTGCTCTAAGTGAGACTGTTCTAAGTGAGACTGTTCTAAGTGAGACTGTTCTAAGTGAGACTGTTCTAAGTGAGGCTTCTCTAAGTGAGACTGTTCTAAGTGAGGCTTCTCTAAGTGAGACTGTTCTAAGTGAGGCTTCTCTAAGTGAGACTGTTCTAAGTGAGGCTTCTCTAAGTGAGACTGTTCTAAGTGAGGCTTCTCTAAGTGAGACTGCTCTAAGTGAGACTGCTCTAAGTGAGACTGTTCTAAGTGAGACTGTTCTAAGTGAGGCTTCTCTAAGTGAGACTGTTCTAAGTGAGACTGTTCTAAGTGAGGCTTCTCTAAGTGAGACTGTTCTAAGTGAGACTGTTCTAAGTGAGACTGTTCTAAGTGAGACTGTTCTAAGTGAGACTTCTCTAAGTGAGACTTCTCTAAGTGAGGCTTCTCTAAGTGAGGCTTCTCTAAGTGAGACTTCTCTAAGTGAGACTTCTCTAAGTGAGACTTCTCTAAGTGAGACTTCTCTAAGTGAGACTTCTCTAAGTGAGGCTTCTCTAAGTGAGACTTCTCTAAGTGAGACTTCTCTAAGTGAGGCTTCTCTAAGTGAGACTTCTCTAAGTGAGACTTCTCTAAGTGAGACTTCTCTAAGTGAGGCTTCTCTAAGTGAGACTTCTCTAAGTGAGACTGTTCTAAGTGAGACTGTTCTAAGTGAGACTGTTCTAAGTGAGACTGTTCTAAGTGAGACTGTTCTAAGTGAGGCTTCTCTAAGTGAGACTGTTCTAAGTGAGACTGTTCTAAGTGAGACTGTTCTAAGTGAGACTGTTCTAAGTGAGACTGTTCTAAGTGAGACTGTTCTAAGTGAGACTGTTCTAAGTGAGACTGTTCTAAGTGAGACTGTTCTAAGTGAGGCTGTTCTAAGTGAGACTGTTCTAAGTGAGACTGTTCTAAGTGAGGCTTCTCTAAGTGAGACTGTTCTAAGTGAGACTGTTCTAAGTGAGGCTTCTCTAAGTGAGACTGTTCTAAGTGAGACTGCTCTAAGTGAGGCTGTTCTAAGTGAGGCTTCTCTAAGTGAGACTGTTCTAAGTGAGACTGTTCTAAGTGAGGCTTCTCTAAGTGAGACTGTTCTAAGTGAGACTGTTCTAAGTGAGGCTGTTCTAAGTGAGGCTGTTCTAAGTGAGACTGTTCTAAGTGAGACTGTTCTAAGTGAGACTGTTCTAAGTGAGACTGTTCTAAGTGAGACTGTTCTAAGTGAGACTGCTCTAAGTGAGGCTTCTCTAAGTGAGACTGTTCTAAGTGAGACTGTTCTAAGTGAGGCTGTTCTAAGTGAGGCTGTTCTAAGTGAGGCTGTTCTAAGTGAGGCTGCTCTAAGTGAGACTGTTCTAAGTGAGACTGTTCTAAGTGAGACTGTTCTAAGTGAGACTGTTCTAAGTGAGACTGTTCTAAGTGAGGCTGTTCTAAGTGAGGCTTCTCTAAGTGAGACTGTTCTAAGTGAGACTGTTCTAAGTGAGACTGTTCTAAGTGAGGCTGTTCTAAGTGAGACTGTTCTAAGTGAGACTGCTCTAAGTGAGGCTGTTCTAAGTGAGACTGTTCTAAGTGAGACTGTTCTAAGTGAGACTGTTCTAAGTGAGACTGTTCTAAGTGAGGCTGTTCTAAGTGAGGCTTCTCTAAGTGAGACTGTTCTAAGTGAGACTGTTCTAAGTGAGGCTTCTCTAAGTGAGACTGTTCTAAGTGAGACTGTTCTAAGTGAGACTGCTCTAAGTGAGACTGTTCTAAGTGAGACTGTTCTAAGTGAGGCTTCTCTAAGTGAGACTGTTCTAAGTGAGACTGCTCTAAGTGAGACTGTTCTAAGTGAGACTGTTCTAAGTGAGGCTTCTCTAAGTGAGACTGTTCTAAGTGAGACTGTTCTAAGTGAGACTGTTCTAAGTGAGACTGTTCTAAGTGAGACTGTTCTAAGTGAGACTGTTCTAAGTGAGACTGTTCTAAGTGAGGCTGTTCTAAGTGAGACTGTTCTAAGTGAGACTGTTCTAAGTGAGGCTTCTCTAAGTGAGACTGTTCTAAGTGAGACTGTTCTAAGTGAGACTGTTCTAAGTGAGACTGTTCTAAGTGAGGCTTCTCTAAGTGAGACTGTTCTAAGTGAGACTGCTCTAAGTGAGACTGTTCTAAGTGAGACTGTTCTAAGTGAGGCTTCTCTAAGTGAGGCTGTTCTAAGTGAGACTGTTCTAAGTGAGACTGTTCTAAGTGAGACTGTTCTAAGTGAGACTGTTCTAAGTGAGACTGTTCTAAGTGAGACTGTTCTAAGTGAGGCTGTTCTAAGTGAGACTGTTCTAAGTGAGACTGTTCTAAGTGAGACTGTTCTAAGTGAGACTGTTCTAAGTGAGGCTGTTCTAAGTGAGGCTGTTCTAAGTGAGACTGTTCTAAGTGAGACTGTTCTAAGTGAGGCTGTTCTAAGTGAGGCTTCTCTAAGTGAGACTGTTCTAAGTGAGACTGTTCTAAGTGAGGCTTCTCTAAGTGAGACTGTTCTAAGTGAGACTGTTCTAAGTGAGGCTTCTCTAAGTGAGACTGTTCTAAGTGAGACTGTTCTAAGTGAGACTGTTCTAAGTGAGGCTGTTCTAAGTGAGGCTGTTCTAAGTGAGGCTGTTCTAAGTGAGGCTGTTCTAAGTGAGGCTGTTCTAAGTGAGACTGTTCTAAGTGAGGCTGCTAAGTGAGGCTGCTCTAAGTGAGACTGTTCTAAGTGAGACTGTTCTAAGTGAGACTGTTCTAAGTGAGACTTCTCTAAGTGAGGCTGCTCTAAGTGAGACTTCTCTAAGTGAGACTGTTCTAAGTGAGACTGTTCTAAGTGAGACTTCTCTAAGTGAGGCTGCTCTAAGTGAGACTTCTCTAAGTGAGACTGTTCTAAGTGAGACTGTTCTAAGTGAGACTTCTCTAAGTGAGGCTGCTCTAAGTGAGACTTCTCTAAGTGAGACTTCTCTAAGTGAGACTGTTCTAAGTGAGACTGTTCTAAGTGAGACTTCTCTAAGTGAGACTGTTCTAAGTGAGACTGTTCTAAGTGAGACTTCTCTAAGTGAGGCTGCTCTAAGTGAGACTTCTCTAAGTGAGACTGTTCTAAGTGAGACTGTTCTAAGTGAGACTTCTCTAAGTGAGGCTGTTCTAAGTGAGACTGTTCTAAGTGAGACTGTTCTAAGTGAGGCTGTTCTAAGTGAGACTTCTCTAAGTGAGACTTCTCTAAGTGAGACTGTTCTAAGTGAGACTGTTCTAAGTGAGACTGTTCTAAGTGAGACTGTTCTAAGTGAGGCTTCTCTAAGTGAGACTGTTCTAAGTGAGACTGTTCTAAGTGAGACTGTTCTAAGTGAGACTGTTCTAAGTGAGACTGTTCTAAGTGAGACTTCTCTAAGTGAGACTGTTCTAAGTGAGACTGTTCTAAGTGAGGCTGTTCTAAGTGAGACTGTTCTAAGTGAGACTGTTCTAAGTGAGACTGTTCTAAGTGAGACTGCTCTAAGTGAGACTGTTCTAAGTGAGACTGTTCTAAGTGAGACTGTTCTAAGTGAGACTGCTCTAAGTGAGACTGTTCTAAGTGAGACTGTTCTAAGTGAGACTGTTCTAAGTGAGACTTCTCTAAGTGAGACTTCTCTAAGTGAGACTGTTCTAAGTGAGACTGTTCTAAGTGAGACTGTTCTAAGTGAGACTGTTCTAAGTGAGACTGTTCTAAGTGAGACTGTTCTAAGTGAGACTGTTCTAAGTGAGACTGCTCTAAGTGAGGCTGTTCTAAGTGAGACTGTTCTAAGTGAGACTGTTCTAAGTGAGGCTTCTCTAAGTGAGACTGTTCTAAGTGAGACTGTTCTAAGTGAGACTGTTCTAAGTGAGACTGTTCTAAGTGAGACTGTTCTAAGTGAGACTGTTCTAAGTGAGGCTTCTCTAAGTGAGACTGTTCTAAGTGAGACTGTTCTAAGTGAGGCTTCTCTAAGTGAGACTGTTCTAAGTGAGACTGTTCTAAGTGAGGCTGTTCTAAGTGAGGCTTCTCTAAGTGAGACTGTTCTAAGTGAGACTGTTCTAAGTGAGGCTTCTCTAAGTGAGACTGTTCTAAGTGAGACTGTTCTAAGTGAGACTGTTCTAAGTGAGACTGTTCTAAGTGAGACTGTTCTAAGTGAGGCTTCTCTAAGTGAGACTGTTCTAAGTGAGACTGTTCTAAGTGAGACTGTTCTAAGTGAGACTGTTCTAAGTGAGGCTGTTCTAAGTGAGACTGTTCTAAGTGAGGCTGTTCTAAGTGAGACTGTTCTAAGTGAGACTGTTCTAAGTGAGACTGTTCTAAGTGAGGCTGTTCTAAGTGAGACTTCTCTAAGTGAGACTGTTCTAAGTGAGACTGTTCTAAGTGAGACTGTTCTAAGTGAGACTGTTCTAAGTGAGACTGTTCTAAGTGAGACTGTTCTAAGTGAGACTGTTCTAAGTGAGGCTGTTCTAAGTGAGGCTTCTCTAAGTGAGACTGTTCTAAGTGAGACTGTTCTAAGTGAGACTGTTCTAAGTGAGGCTGTTCTAAGTGAGGCTGTTCTAAGTGAGGCTTCTCTAAGTGAGACTGTTCTAAGTGAGACTGTTCTAAGTGAGACTGTTCTAAGTGAGGCTTCTCTAAGTGAGACTGTTCTAAGTGAGACTGTTCTAAGTGAGGCTTCTCTAAGTGAGACTTCTCTAAGTGAGACTGTTCTAAGTGAGACTGTTCTAAGTGAGACTGTTCTAAGTGAGACTGTTCTAAGTGAGGCTGTTCTAAGTGAGGCTGTTCTAAGTGAGACTGTTCTAAGTGAGGCTGTTCTAAGTGAGACTGTTCTAAGTGAGACTGTTCTAAGTGAGACTGTTCTAAGTGAGACTGTTCTAAGTGAGACTGTTCTAAGTGAGACTGTTCTAAGTGAGACTGTTCTAAGTGAGGCTGTTCTAAGTGAGACTGTTCTAAGTGAGGCTGTTCTAAGTGAGACTGTTCTAAGTGAGACTGTTCTAAGTGAGACTGTTCTAAGTGAGACTGTTCTAAGTGAGGCTGTTCTAAGTGAGACTGTTCTAAGTGAGACTGTTCTAAGTGAGACTGTTCTAAGTGAGACTGTTCTAAGTGAGGCTGTTCTAAGTGAGACTGTTCTAAGTGAGGCTGCTAAGTGAGGCTGCTCTAAGTGAGGCTGTTCTAAGTGAGGCTGTTCTAAGTGAGACTGTTCTAAGTGAGACTGTTCTAAGTGAGACTGTTCTAAGTGAGACTGTTCTAAGTGAGACTGTTCTAAGTGAGACTGTTCTAAGTGAGGCTGCTCTAAGTGAGGCTGCTCTAAGTGAGGCTTCTCTAAGTGAGACTGTTCTAAGTGAGACTGCTCTAAGTGAGACTGTTCTAAGTGAGACTGTTCTAAGTGAGACTGTTCTAAGTGAGGCTTCTCTAAGTGAGACTGTTCTAAGTGAGACTGTTCTAAGTGAGGCTTCTCTAAGTGAGACTGTTCTAAGTGAGACTGTTCTAAGTGAGACTGTTCTAAGTGAGGCTGTTCTAAGTGAGACTGTTCTAAGTGAGGCTGTTCTAAGTGAGGCTGTTCTAAGTGAGGCTGTTCTAAGTGAGACTGTTCTAAGTGAGGCTGTTCTAAGTGAGGCTGCTCTAAGTGAGACTGTTCTAAGTGAGACTGTTCTAAGTGAGACTGTTCTAAGTGAGACTGTTCTAAGTGAGACTGTTCTAAGTGAGGCTGTTCTAAGTGAGACTGTTCTAAGTGAGACTGTTCTAAGTGAGACTGTTCTAAGTGAGACTGTTCTAAGTGAGACTGTTCTAAGTGAGACTGTTCTAAGTGAGACTGTTCTAAGTGAGACTGTTCTAAGTGAGACTGTTCTAAGTGAGGCTGTTCTAAGTGAGGCTGCTCTAAGTGAGACTGTTCTAAGTGAGACTGTTCTAAGTGAGACTGTTCTAAGTGAGACTGTTCTAAGTGAGACTGTTCTAAGTGAGGCTGTTCTAAGTGAGACTGTTCTAAGTGAGGCTTCTCTAAGTGAGACTGTTCTAAGTGAGACTGTTCTAAGTGAGACTGTTCTAAGTGAGACTGTTCTAAGTGAGACTGTTCTAAGTGAGACTGTTCTAAGTGAGACTGTTCTAAGTGAGACTGTTCTAAGTGAGACTGTTCTAAGTGAGACTGTTCTAAGTGAGACTGTTCTAAGTGAGACTGTTCTAAGTGAGACTGTTCTAAGTGAGACTGTTCTAAGTGAGACTGTTCTAAGTGAGACTGTTCTAAGTGAGACTGTTCTAAGTGAGACTGTTCTAAGTGAGACTGTTCTAAGTGAGGCTTCTCTAAGTGAGACTTCTCTAAGTGAGACTGTTCTAAGTGAGACTGTTCTAAGTGAGACTGTTCTAAGTGAGACTGTTCTAAGTGAGGCTTCTCTAAGTGAGACTGTTCTAAGTGAGGCTTCTCTAAGTGAGACTTCTCTAAGTGAGACTGTTCTAAGTGAGACTGTTCTAAGTGAGGCTTCTCTAAGTGAGACTGTTCTAAGTGAGACTTCTCTAAGTGAGACTTTCTAAGTGAGACTGTTCTAAGTGAGACTGTTCTAAGTGAGACTGTTCTAAGTGAGACTGTTCTAAGTGAGGCTTCTCTAAGTGAGACTGTTCTAAGTGAGACTTCTCTAAGTGAGACTTCTCTAAGTGAGACTGTTCTAAGTGAGACTTCTCTAAGTGAGACTGTTCTAAGTGAGACTGTTCTAAGTGAGACTGTTCTAAGTGAGACTGTTCTAAGTGAGGCTTCTCTAAGTGAGACTGTTCTAAGTGAGACTTTCTAAGTGAGACTGTCTAAGTGAGACTGTTCTAAGTGAGACTGTTCTAAGTGAGGCTTCTCTAAGTGAGACTGTTCTAAGTGAGACTTCTCTAAGTGAGACTGTTCTAAGTGAGACTGTTCTAAGTGAGGCTTCTCTAAGTGAGACTGTTCTAAGTGAGACTGTTCTAAGTGAGGCTTCTCTAAGTGAGACTGTTCTAAGTGAGACTGTTCTAAGTGAGGCTTCTCTAAGTGAGACTGTTCTAAGTGAGACTGTTCTAAGTGAGGCTTCTCTAAGTGAGACTGTTCTAAGTGAGACTGTTCTAAGTGAGACTGTTCTAAGTGAGACTTCTCTAAGTGAGACTGTTCTAAGTGAGACTGTTCTAAGTGAGACTGTTCTAAGTGAGACTGTTCTAAGTGAGACTGTTCTAAGTGAGACTGTTCTAAGTGAGACTGTTCTAAGTGAGGCTGTTCTAAGTGAGACTGTTCTAAGTGAGACTGTTCTAAGTGAGGCTGTTCTAAGTGAGACTGTTCTAAGTGAGACTGTTCTAAGTGAGACTGTTCTAAGTGAGACTGTTCTAAGTGAGACTGTTCTAAGTGAGACTGTTCTAAGTGAGACTGTTCTAAGTGAGACTGTTCTAAGTGAGACTGTTCTAAGTGAGACTGTTCTAAGTGAGGCTGTTCTAAGTGAGGCTGTTCTAAGTGAGACTGTTCTAAGTGAGACTGTTCTAAGTGAGACTGTTCTAAGTGAGACTGTTCTAAGTGAGGCTGTTCTAAGTGAGACTGTTCTAAGTGAGGCTGTTCTAAGTGAGACTGTTCTAAGTGAGACTGTTCTAAGTGAGACTGTTCTAAGTGAGACTGTTCTAAGTGAGACTGTTCTAAGTGAGACTGTTCTAAGTGAGACTGTTCTAAGTGAGACTGTTCTAAGTGAGACTGTTCTAAGTGAGACTGTTCTAAGTGAGACTGTTCTAAGTGAGACTGTTCTAAGTGAGACTGTTCTAAGTGAGACTGTTCTAAGTGAGACTGTTCTAAGTGAGGCTTCTCTAAGTGAGACTGTTCTAAGTGAGACTGTTCTAAGTGAGGCTGTTCTAAGTGAGACTGTTCTAAGTGAGACTGTTCTAAGTGAGACTGTTCTAAGTGAGACTGTTCTAAGTGAGGCTGTTCTAAGTGAGACTGTTCTAAGTGAGGCTGCTCTAAGTGAGGCTGTTCTAAGTGAGGCTGCTCTAAGTGAGACTGTTCTAAGTGAGGCTGTTCTAAGTGAGACTGTTCTAAGTGAGACTGTTCTAAGTGAGACTGTTCTAAGTGAGACTGTTCTAAGTGAGACTGTTCTAAGTGAGACTGTTCTAAGTGAGGCTGTTCTAAGTGAGGCTGTTCTAAGTGAGGCTGTTCTAAGTGAGACTGTTCTAAGTGAGGCTGTTCTAAGTGAGACTGTTCTAAGTGAGACTGTTCTAAGTGAGACTGTTCTAAGTGAGACTGTTCTAAGTGAGACTGTTCTAAGTGAGACTGTTCTAAGTGAGACTGTTCTAAGTGAGACTGTTCTAAGTGAGACTGTTCTAAGTGAGACTGTTCTAAGTGAGACTGTTCTAAGTGAGGCTGTTCTAAGTGAGACTGTTCTAAGTGAGACTGTTCTAAGTGAGATGTTGTTCTAAGTGAGGCTGTTCTAAGTGAGACTGTTCTAAGTGAGACTGTTCTAAGTGAGACTGTTCTAAGTGAGGCTGTTCTAAGTGAGACTGTTCTAAGTGAGACTGTTCTAAGTGAGGACTGTTCTAAGTGAGGCTGTTCTAAGTGAGACTGTTCTAAGTGAGACTGTTCTAAGTGAGGCTGTTCTAAGTGAGACTGCTCTAAGTGAGACTGCTCTAAGTGAGACTGTTCTAAGTGAGGCTGCTCTAAGTGAGACTGTTCTAAGTGAGGACTGTTCTAAGTGAGACTGTTCTAAGTGAGGACTGTTCTAAGTGAGACTGTTCTAAGTGAGGCTTCTCTAAGTGAGACTGTTCTAAGTGAGGCTGTTCTAAGTGAGGCTGTTCTAAGTGAGACTGTTCTAAGTGAGGACTGTTCTAAGTGAGACTGTTCTAAGTGAGACTGTTCTAAGTGAGACTGTTCTAAGTGAGGCTGTTCTAAGTGAGACTGTTCTAAGTGAGCTGCTCTAAGTGAGGCTGTTCTAAGTGAGACTGTTCTAAGTGAGGACTGTTCTAAGTGAGACTGTTCTAAGTGAGACTGTTCTAAGTGAGACTGTTCTAAGTGAGACTGTTCTAAGTGAGACTGTTCTAAGTGAGGCTGTTCTAAGTGAGGCTGTTCTAAGTGAGACTGTTCTAAGTGAGACTGTTCTAAGTGAGACTGTTCTAAGTGAGACTGTTCTAAGTGAGACTGTTCTAAGTGAGGACTGTTCTAAGTGAGACTGTTCTAAGTGAGGCTGTTCTAAGTGAGACTGTTCTAAGTGAGACTGTTCTAAGTGAGGCTGTTCTAAGTGAGGCTGTTCTAAGTGAGACTGTTCTAAGTGAGGCTGTTCTAAGTGAGACTGTTCTAAGTGAGACTGTTCTAAGTGAGGCTTCTCTAAGTGAGACTGTTCTAAGTGAGACTGTTCTAAGTGAGACTGTTCTAAGTGAGACTGTTCTAAGTGAGACTGTTCTAAGTGAGACTGTTCTAAGTGAGACTTCTCTAAGTGAGACTGTTCTAAGTGAGACTGTTCTAAGTGAGACTTCTCTAAGTGAGACTGTTCTAAGTGAGACTGTTCTAAGTGAGACTGTTCTAAGTGAGACTGTTCTAAGTGAGACTGTTCTAAGTGAGGCTTCTCTAAGTGAGACTGTTCTAAGTGAGACTGTTCTAAGTGAGACTGTTCTAAGTGAGACTGTTCTAAGTGAGACTGTTCTAAGTGAGACTGTTCTAAGTGAGACTGTTCTAAGTGAGACTGTTCTAAGTGAGACTGTTCTAAGTGAGACTGTTCTAAGTGAGACTGTTCTAAGTGAGACTGTTCTAAGTGAGACTGTTCTAAGTGAGACTGTTCTAAGTGAGACTGTTCTAAGTGAGACTGTTCTAAGTGAGACTGTTCTAAGTGAGACTGTTCTAAGTGAGACTGTTCTAAGTGAGGCTGTTCTAAGTGAGACTGTTCTAAGTGAGACTGTTCTAAGTGAGACTGTTCTAAGTGAGACTGTTCTAAGTGAGACTGTTCTAAGTGAGACTGTTCTAAGTGAGACTGTTCTAAGTGAGGCTTCTCTAAGTGAGGCTGTTCTAAGTGAGACTGTTCTAAGTGAGACTTCTCTAAGTGAGACTGTTCTAAGTGAGACTTCTCTAAGTGAGACTGTTCTAAGTGAGACTTCTCTAAGTGAGACTGTTCTAAGTGAGACTTCTCTAAGTGAGACTGTTCTAAGTGAGACTTCTCTAAGTGAGACTGTTCTAAGTGAGACTTCTCTAAGTGAGACTTTCTAAGTGAGACTGTTCTAAGTGAGACTGTTCTAAGTGAGACTGTTCTAAGTGAGACTTTCTAAGTGAGACTGTTCTAAGTGAGACTGTTCTAAGTGAGACTGTTCTAAGTGAGACTGTTCTAAGTGAGACTGTTCTAAGTGAGACTGTTCTAAGTGAGACTGTTCTAAGTGAGACTGTTCTAAGTGAGACTGTTCTAAGTGAGACTGTTCTAAGTGAGACTGTTCTAAGTGAGACTTCTCTAAGTGAGACTGTTCTAAGTGAGACTGTTCTAAGTGAGACTGTTCTAAGTGAGACTTCTCTAAGTGAGACTGTTCTAAGTGAGACTGTTCTAAGTGAGACTGTTCTAAGTGAGACTGTTCTAAGTGAGACTGTTCTAAGTGAGACTTCTCTAAGTGAGACTGTTCTAAGTGAGACTGTTCTAAGTGAGACTGTCTCTAAGTGAGACTGTTCTAAGTGAGACTGTTCTAAGTGAGACTTTCTAAGTGAGACTGTTCTAAGTGAGACTGTTCTAAGTGAGACTGTTCTAAGTGAGACTGTTCTAAGTGAGACTTCTCTAAGTGAGACTGTTCTAAGTGAGACTGTTCTAAGTGAGACTTTCTAAGTGAGACTGTTCTAAGTGAGACTGTCTAAGTGAGACTGTTCTAAGTGAGACTGTTCTAAGTGAGACTTCTCTAAGTGAGACTGTTCTAAGTGAGACTGTTCTAAGTGAGACTGTTCTAAGTGAGACTGTTCTAAGTGAGACTGTTCTAAGTGAGGCTTCTCTAAGTGAGACTGTTCTAAGTGAGACTGTTCTAAGTGAGACTGTTCTAAGTGAGACTGTTCTAAGTGAGACTGTTCTAAGTGAGACTGTTCTAAGTGAGACTGTTCTAAGTGAGACTGTTCTAAGTGAGACTGTTCTAAGTGAGACTGTTCTAAGTGAGGCTTCTCTAAGTGAGACTGTTCTAAGTGAGACTGTTCTAAGTGAGACTTCTCTAAGTGAGACTGTTCTAAGTGAGACTGTTCTAAGTGAGACTGTTCTAAGTGAGACTGTTCTAAGTGAGACTGTTCTAAGTGAGACTGTTCTAAGTGAGACTGTTCTAAGTGAGGACTGTTCTAAGTGAGACTGTTCTAAGTGAGACTGTTCTAAGTGAGACTGTTCTAAGTGAGACTGTTCTAAGTGAGACTGTTCTAAGTGAGACTGTTCTAAGTGAGACTGTTCTAAGTGAGACTGTTCTAAGTGAGACTGTTCTAAGTGAGACTGTTCTAAGTGAGACTGTTCTAAGTGAGACTGTTCTAAGTGAGACTGTTCTAAGTGAGACTGTTCTAAGTGAGACTGTTCTAAGTGAGACTGTTCTAAGTGAGGCTGTTCTAAGTGAGACTGTTCTAAGTGAGACTGTTCTAAGTGAGACTGTTCTAAGTGAGACTGTTCTAAGTGAGACTGTTCTAAGTGAGACTGTTCTAAGTGAGACTGTTCTAAGTGAGACTGTTCTAAGTGAGACTGTTCTAAGTGAGACTGTTCTAAGTGAGACTGTTCTAAGTGAGACTGTTCTAAGTGAGACTGTTCTAAGTGAGACTGTTCTAAGTGAGACTGTTCTAAGTGAGACTGTTCTAAGTGAGACTGTTCTAAGTGAGACTGTTCTAAGTGAGACTGTTCTAAGTGAGACTGTTCTAAGTGAGACTGTTCTAAGTGAGACTGTTCTAAGTGAGGCTGTTCTAAGTGAGACTGTTCTAAGTGAGACTGTTCTAAGTGAGGACTGTTCTAAGTGAGGCTGTTCTAAGTGAGGCTGTTCTAAGTGAGACTGTTCTAAGTGAGACTGTTCTAAGTGAGACTGTTCTAAGTGAGACTGTTCTAAGTGAGACTGTTCTAAGTGAGACTGTTCTAAGTGAGACTGTTCTAAGTGAGACTGTTCTAAGTGAGACTGTTCTAAGTGAGACTGTTCTAAGTGAGACTGTTCTAAGTGAGACTGTTCTAAGTGAGACTGTTCTAAGTGAGACTGTTCTAAGTGAGACTGTTCTAAGTGAGACTGTTCTAAGTGAGACTGTTCTAAGTGAGACTGTTCTAAGTGAGACTGTTCTAAGTGAGGCTTTCTAAGTGAGACTGTTCTAAGTGAGACTGTTCTAAGTGAGACTGTTCTAAGTGAGACTGTTCTAAGTGAGACTGTTCTAAGTGAGGACTGTTCTAAGTGAGACTGTTCTAAGTGAGACTGTTCTAAGTGAGACTGTTCTAAGTGAGGCTGTTCTAAGTGAGACTGTTCTAAGTGAGACTGCTCTAAGTGAGGCTGTTCTAAGTGAGACTGTTCTAAGTGAGACTGTTCTAAGTGAGACTGTTCTAAGTGAGACTGTTCTAAGTGAGACTGTTCTAAGTGAGACTGTTCTAAGTGAGACTGTTCTAAGTGAGACTGTTCTAAGTGAGGCTGTTCTAAGTGAGACTGTTCTAAGTGAGACTGTTCTAAGTGAGACTGTTCTAAGTGAGACTGTTCTAAGTGAGACTGTTCTAAGTGAGACTGTTCTAAGTGAGACTGTTCTAAGTGAGACTGTTCTAAGTGAGACTGTTCTAAGTGAGACTGTTCTAAGTGAGACTGTTCTAAGTGAGACTGTTCTAAGTGAGACTGTTCTAAGTGAGCTGTTCTAAGTGAGACTGTTCTAAGTGAGACTGTTCTAAGTGAGACTGTTCTAAGTGAGACTGTTCTAAGTGAGACTGTTCTAAGTGAGACTGTTCTAAGTGAGACTGTTCTAAGTGAGACTGTTCTAAGTGAGACTGTTCTAAGTGAGACTGTTCTAAGTGAGGCTGTTCTAAGTGAGACTGTTCTAAGTGAGACTCTCTAAGTGAGACTGTTCTAAGTGAGACTGTTCTAAGTGAGACTGTTCTAAGTGAGACTGTTCTAAGTGAGACTGTTCTAAGTGAGACTGTTCTAAGTGAGACTGTTCTAAGTGAGACTGTTCTAAGTGAGACTGTTCTAAGTGAGACTGTTCTAAGTGAGACTGTTCTAAGTGAGACTTCTCTAAGTGAGACTGTTCTAAGTGAGACTGTTCTAAGTGAGACTGTTCTAAGTGAGACTGTTCTAAGTGAGACTGTTCTAAGTGAGACTGTTCTAAGTGAGACTGTTCTAAGTGAGACTGTTCTAAGTGAGACTGTTCTAAGTGAGACTGTTCTAAGTGAGACTGTTCTAAGTGAGACTGTTCTAAGTGAGACTGTTCTAAGTGAGACTGTTCTAAGTGAGACTGTTCTAAGTGAGACTGTTCTAAGTGAGACTGTTCTAAGTGAGACTGTTCTAAGTGAGACTGTTCTAAGTGAGACTGTTCTAAGTGAGACTGTTCTAAGTGAGACTGTTCTAAGTGAGACTGTTCTAAGTGAGACTGTTCTAAGTGAGACTGTTCTAAGTGAGACTGTTCTAAGTGAGACTGTTCTAAGTGAGACTGTTCTAAGTGAGACTGTTCTAAGTGAGACTGTTCTAAGTGAGACTGTTCTAAGTGAGACTGTTCTAAGTGAGACTGTTCTAAGTGAGGCTTCTCTAAGTGAGACTGTTCTAAGTGAGACTGTTCTAAGTGAGACTGTTCTAAGTGAGACTGTTCTAAGTGAGACTGTTCTAAGTGAGACTGTTCTAAGTGAGACTGTTCTAAGTGAGACTGTTCTAAGTGAGACTGTTCTAAGTGAGACTGTTCTAAGTGAGACTGTTCTAAGTGAGACTGTTCTAAGTGAGACTGTTCTAAGTGAGACTGTTCTAAGTGAGACTGTTCTAAGTGAGACTGTTCTAAGTGAGACTGTTCTAAGTGAGACTGTTCTAAGTGAGACTGTTCTAAGTGAGACTGTTCTAAGTGAGACTGTTCTAAGTGAGACTGTTCTAAGTGAGACTGTTCTAAGTGAGACTGTTCTAAGTGAGACTTCTCTAAGTGAGACTGTTCTAAGTGAGACTGTTCTAAGTGAGACTTCTCTAAGTGAGACTGTTCTAAGTGAGACTGTTCTAAGTGAGGCTTCTCTAAGTGAGACTGTTCTAAGTGAGACTGTCTAAGTGAGACTGTTCTAAGTGAGGCTTCTCTAAGTGAGACTGTTCTAAGTGAGACTGTTCTAAGTGAGACTGTTCTAAGTGAGACTGTTCTAAGTGAGACTGTTCTAAGTGAGACTGTTCTAAGTGAGACTGTTCTAAGTGAGACTGTTCTAAGTGAGACTGTTCTAAGTGAGACTGTTCTAAGTGAGACTGTTCTAAGTGAGACTGTTCTAAGTGAGACTGTTCTAAGTGAGACTGTTCTAAGTGAGACTGTTCTAAGTGAGACTGTTCTAAGTGAGACTGTCTAAGTGAGACTGTTCTAAGTGAGACTGTCTAAGTGAGACTGTTCTAAGTGAGACTTCTCTAAGTGAGACTGTTCTAAGTGAGACTGTTCTAAGTGAGACTGTTCTAAGTGAGACTGTTCTAAGTGAGACTGTTCTAAGTGAGACTGTTCTAAGTGAGACTTCTCTAAGTGAGACTGTTCTAAGTGAGACTTCTCTAAGTGAGACTGTTCTAAGTGAGACTGTTCTAAGTGAGACTGTTCTAAGTGAGACTGTTCTAAGTGAGACTGTTCTAAGTGAGACTGTTCTAAGTGAGGCTTTCTAAGTGAGACTGTTCTAAGTGAGACTGTTCTAAGTGAGACTGTTCTAAGTGAGACTGTTCTAAGTGAGACTGTTCTAAGTGAGACTGTTCTAAGTGAGACTGTTCTAAGTGAGGCTGTTCTAAGTGAGACTGTTCTAAGTGAGACTGTTCTAAGTGAGACTGTTCTAAGTGAGACTGTTCTAAGTGAGACTGTTCTAAGTGAGACTGTTCTAAGTGAGACTGTTCTAAGTGAGACTGTTCTAAGTGAGACTGTCTCTAAGTGAGACTGTTCTAAGTGAGACTGTTCTAAGTGAGACTGTTCTAAGTGAGACTTTCTAAGTGAGACTGTTCTAAGTGAGACTGTTCTAAGTGAGACTGTTCTAAGTGAGACTGTTCTAAGTGAGACTGTTCTAAGTGAGACTTTCTAAGTGAGACTGTTCTAAGTGAGACTGTTCTAAGTGAGACTGTTCTAAGTGAGACTGTTCTAAGTGAGACTGTTCTAAGTGAGACTTCTCTAAGTGAGACTGTTCTAAGTGAGACTGTTCTAAGTGAGACTGTTCTAAGTGAGACTGTTCTAAGTGAGACTGTTCTAAGTGAGACTGTTCTAAGTGAGACTGTTCTAAGTGAGACTGTTCTAAGTGAGACTGTTCTAAGTGAGACTGTTCTAAGTGAGACTGTTCTAAGTGAGACTGTTCTAAGTGAGACTGTTCTAAGTGAGACTGTTCTAAGTGAGACTGTTCTAAGTGAGACTGTTCTAAGTGAGACTGTTCTAAGTGAGACTGTTCTAAGTGAGACTGTTCTAAGTGAGACTGTTCTAAGTGAGACTGTTCTAAGTGAGACTGTTCTAAGTGAGACTGTTCTAAGTGAGACTGTTCTAAGTGAGACTGTTCTAAGTGAGACTGTTCTAAGTGAGACTGTTCTAAGTGAGACTGTTCTAAGTGAGACTGTTCTAAGTGAGACTGTTCTAAGTGAGACTGTTCTAAGTGAGACTGTTCTAAGTGAGACTGTTCTAAGTGAGACTGTTCTAAGTGAGACTGTTCTAAGTGAGACTGTTCTAAGTGAGACTGTTCTAAGTGAGACTGTTCTAAGTGAGACTGTTCTAAGTGAGACTGTTCTAAGTGAGACTTTCTAAGTGAGACTGTTCTAAGTGAGACTGTTCTAAGTGAGACTGTTCTAAGTGAGACTGTTCTAAGTGAGACTGTTCTAAGTGAGACTGTTCTAAGTGAGACTGTTCTAAGTGAGACTGTTCTAAGTGAGACTGTTCTAAGTGAGACTGTTCTAAGTGAGACTGTTCTAAGTGAGACTGTTCTAAGTGAGACTGTTCTAAGTGAGACTGTTCTAAGTGAGACTGTTCTAAGTGAGACTGTTCTAAGTGAGACTGTTCTAAGTGAGGCTGTCTCTAAGTGAGACTGTTCTAAGTGAGACTGTTCTAAGTGAGACTGTTCTAAGTGAGACTGTTCTAAGTGAGACTGTTCTAAGTGAGACTGTTCTAAGTGAGACTGTTCTAAGTGAGACTGTTCTAAGTGAGACTGTTCTAAGTGAGACTGTTCTAAGTGAGACTTCTCTAAGTGAGACTGTTCTAAGTGAGACTGTTCTAAGTGAGACTGTTCTAAGTGAGACTTTCTAAGTGAGACTGTTCTAAGTGAGACTGTCTCTAAGTGAGACTGTTCTAAGTGAGACTGTTCTAAGTGAGACTGTTCTAAGTGAGACTTTCTAAGTGAGACTGTTCTAAGTGAGACTGTTCTAAGTGAGACTGTTCTAAGTGAGACTGTTCTAAGTGAGACTGTTCTAAGTGAGACTGTTCTAAGTGAGACTGTTCTAAGTGAGACTGTTCTAAGTGAGGCTTTCTAAGTGAGACTGTTCTAAGTGAGACTGTTCTAAGTGAGACTGTTCTAAGTGAGACTTTCTAAGTGAGACTGTTCTAAGTGAGACTGTTCTAAGTGAGACTGTTCTAAGTGAGACTGTTCTAAGTGAGACTGTTCTAAGTGAGACTGTTCTAAGTGAGACTTTCTAAGTGAGACTGTTCTAAGTGAGACTGTTCTAAGTGAGACTGTTCTAAGTGAGACTGTTCTAAGTGAGACTGTTCTAAGTGAGACTGTTCTAAGTGAGACTGTTCTAAGTGAGACTGTTCTAAGTGAGACTGTTCTAAGTGAGACTGTTCTAAGTGAGACTGTTCTAAGTGAGACTGTTCTAAGTGAGACTGTTCTAAGTGAGACTGTTCTAAGTGAGACTGTTCTAAGTGAGACTGTTCTAAGTGAGACTGTTCTAAGTGAGACTGTTCTAAGTGAGACTGTTCTAAGTGAGACTGTTCTAAGTGAGACTGTTCTAAGTGAGACTGTTCTAAGTGAGACTTCTCTAAGTGAGACTGTTCTAAGTGAGACTGTTCTAAGTGAGACTGTTCTAAGTGAGACTGTTCTAAGTGAGACTGTTCTAAGTGAGACTGTTCTAAGTGAGACTGTTCTAAGTGAGACTGTTCTAAGTGAGACTGTTCTAAGTGAGACTTCTCTAAGTGAGACTGTTCTAAGTGAGACTGTTCTAAGTGAGACTGTTCTAAGTGAGACTGTTCTAAGTGAGACTGTTCTAAGTGAGACTGTTCTAAGTGAGACTGTTCTAAGTGAGACTGTTCTAAGTGAGACTGTTCTAAGTGAGACTGTTCTAAGTGAGACTGTTCTAAGTGAGACTGTTCTAAGTGAGACTGTTCTAAGTGAGACTGTTCTAAGTGAGACTTCTCTAAGTGAGACTGTTCTAAGTGAGACTGTTCTAAGTGAGACTGTTCTAAGTGAGCTGTTCTAAGTGAGACTGTTCTAAGTGAGACTGTTCTAAGTGAGGCTTCTCTAAGTGAGACTGTTCTAAGTGAGACTGTTCTAAGTGAGACTGTTCTAAGTGAGACTGTTCTAAGTGAGACTGTTCTAAGTGAGACTGTTCTAAGTGAGACTGTTCTAAGTGAGACTGTTCTAAGTGAGACTGTTCTAAGTGAGACTGTTCTAAGTGAGACTGTTCTAAGTGAGACTGTTCTAAGTGAGACTGTTCTAAGTGAGACTGTTCTAAGTGAGACTGTTCTAAGTGAGACTGTTCTAAGTGAGACTTTCTAAGTGAGACTGTTCTAAGTGAGACTGTTCTAAGTGAGACTGTTCTAAGTGAGACTGTTCTAAGTGAGACTGTTCTAAGTGAGACTGTTCTAAGTGAGACTGTTCTAAGTGAGACTGTTCTAAGTGAGACTGTTCTAAGTGAGACTTCTCTAAGTGAGACTGTTCTAAGTGAGACTGTTCTAAGTGAGACTTCTCTAAGTGAGACTGTTCTAAGTGAGACTGTTCTAAGTGAGACTGTTCTAAGTGAGGCTTCTCTAAGTGAGACTGTTCTAAGTGAGACTGTTCTAAGTGAGACTGTTCTAAGTGAGACTGTTCTAAGTGAGACTGTTCTAAGTGAGACTTCTCTAAGTGAGACTGTTCTAAGTGAGACTGTTCTAAGTGAGACTTTCTAAGTGAGACTGTTCTAAGTGAGACTGTTCTAAGTGAGACTTTCTAAGTGAGACTGTTCTAAGTGAGACTGTTCTAAGTGAGACTGTCTAAGTGAGACTTCTCTAAGTGAGACTGTTCTAAGTGAGACTGTTCTAAGTGAGACTGTTCTAAGTGAGACTGTTCTAAGTGAGACTTCTCTAAGTGAGACTGTTCTAAGTGAGACTTCTCTAAGTGAGACTGTTCTAAGTGAGACTGTTCTAAGTGAGACTGTTCTAAGTGAGACTGTTCTAAGTGAGACTTCTCTAAGTGAGACTGTTCTAAGTGAGACTGTTCTAAGTGAGACTGTTCTAAGTGAGACTGTTCTAAGTGAGACTGTTCTAAGTGAGACTGTTCTAAGTGAGACTGTTCTAAGTGAGACTGTTCTAAGTGAGACTTCTCTAAGTGAGACTGTTCTAAGTGAGACTGTTCTAAGTGAGACTGTTCTAAGTGAGGCTTCTCTAAGTGAGACTGTTCTAAGTGAGACTGTTCTAAGTGAGACTGTTCTAAGTGAGACTGTTCTAAGTGAGACTGTTCTAAGTGAGACTGTTCTAAGTGAGACTGTTCTAAGTGAGACTGTTCTAAGTGAGACTGTTCTAAGTGAGACTGTCTCTAAGTGAGACTGTTCTAAGTGAGACTGTTCTAAGTGAGACTGTTCTAAGTGAGACTGTTCTAAGTGAGACTGTTCTAAGTGAGGCTTCTCTAAGTGAGACTGTTCTAAGTGAGACTGTTCTAAGTGAGACTGTTCTAAGTGAGACTGTTCTAAGTGAGACTGTCTAAGTGAGACTGTTCTAAGTGAGGCTTCTCTAAGTGAGACTGTTCTAAGTGAGACTGTTCTAAGTGAGACTGTTCTAAGTGAGACTTCTCTAAGTGAGACTGTTCTAAGTGAGGCTGTTCTAAGTGAGACTTTCTAAGTGAGACTGTCTAAGTGAGACTGTTCTAAGTGAGGCTGTTCTAAGTGAGACTGTTCTAAGTGAGACTGTTCTAAGTGAGACTTTCTAAGTGAGACTGTTCTAAGTGAGACTGTTCTAAGTGAGACTGTTCTAAGTGAGACTGTTCTAAGTGAGACTTTCTAAGTGAGACTGTTCTAAGTGAGACTGTTCTAAGTGAGACTGTTCTAAGTGAGACTGTTCTAAGTGAGACTGTTCTAAGTGAGACTGTTCTAAGTGAGACTGTTCTAAGTGAGACTGTTCTAAGTGAGACTGTTCTAAGTGAGACTGTTCTAAGTGAGACTGTTCTAAGTGAGACTGTTCTAAGTGAGGCTTCTCTAAGTGAGACTGTTCTAAGTGAGACTGTTCTAAGTGAGACTGTTCTAAGTGAGACTGTTCTAAGTGAGACTGTTCTAAGTGAGACTGTTCTAAGTGAGACTGTTCTAAGTGAGACTGTTCTAAGTGAGACTGTTCTAAGTGAGACTGTTCTAAGTGAGGCTGTTCTAAGTGAGACTGTTCTAAGTGAGACTTCTCTAAGTGAGACTGTCTAAGTGAGACTGTTCTAAGTGAGACTGTTCTAAGTGAGACTGTTCTAAGTGAGACTGTTCTAAGTGAGACTGTTCTAAGTGAGACTGTTCTAAGTGAGACTGTTCTAAGTGAGACTGTTCTAAGTGAGGCTGTTCTAAGTGAGACTTCTCTAAGTGAGACTGTTCTAAGTGAGACTGTTCTAAGTGAGACTGTTCTAAGTGAGACTGTTCTAAGTGAGACTGTTCTAAGTGAGACTGTTCTAAGTGAGACTGTTCTAAGTGAGACTGTTCTAAGTGAGACTGTTCTAAGTGAGACTGTTCTAAGTGAGACTGTTCTAAGTGAGACTGTTCTAAGTGAGACTGTTCTAAGTGAGACTGTTCTAAGTGAGACTGTTCTAAGTGAGACTGTTCTAAGTGAGACTGTTCTAAGTGAGACTGTTCTAAGTGAGACTGTTCTAAGTGAGACTGTTCTAAGTGAGACTGTTCTAAGTGAGACTGTTCTAAGTGAGACTGTTCTAAGTGAGACTGTTCTAAGTGAGACTGTTCTAAGTGAGACTGTTCTAAGTGAGACTGTTCTAAGTGAGACTGTTCTAAGTGAGACTGTTCTAAGTGAGACTGTTCTAAGTGAGACTGTTCTAAGTGAGACTTTCTAAGTGAGACTGTTCTAAGTGAGACTGTTCTAAGTGAGACTGTTCTAAGTGAGACTGTCTCTAAGTGAGACTGTTCTAAGTGAGACTGTTCTAAGTGAGGCTTTCTAAGTGAGACTGTTCTAAGTGAGACTGTTCTAAGTGAGACTGTTCTAAGTGAGACTGTTCTAAGTGAGACTGTTCTAAGTGAGACTGTTCTAAGTGAGACTGTTCTAAGTGAGACTGTTCTAAGTGAGACTGTTCTAAGTGAGACTGTTCTAAGTGAGACTGTTCTAAGTGAGACTGTTCTAAGTGAGACTGTTCTAAGTGAGACTGTTCTAAGTGAGACTGTTCTAAGTGAGACTGTTCTAAGTGAGACTTTCTAAGTGAGACTGTTCTAAGTGAGACTGTTCTAAGTGAGACTGTTCTAAGTGAGACTGTTCTAAGTGAGACTGTTCTAAGTGAGACTGTTCTAAGTGAGACTGTTCTAAGTGAGACTGTTCTAAGTGAGACTGTTCTAAGTGAGACTGTTCTAAGTGAGACTGTTCTAAGTGAGACTGTTCTAAGTGAGACTGTTCTAAGTGAGACTGTTCTAAGTGAGACTTTCTAAGTGAGACTGTTCTAAGTGAGACTGTTCTAAGTGAGACTTCTCTAAGTGAGACTTTCTAAGTGAGACTGTTCTAAGTGAGACTGTTCTAAGTGAGACTTCTCTAAGTGAGACTGTTCTAAGTGAGACTGTTCTAAGTGAGACTTTCTAAGTGAGACTGTTCTAAGTGAGACTGTTCTAAGTGAGACTGTTCTAAGTGAGACTGTTCTAAGTGAGACTGTTCTAAGTGAGACTGTTCTAAGTGAGACTGTTCTAAGTGAGACTGTTCTAAGTGAGACTGTTCTAAGTGAGACTGTTCTAAGTGAGACTGTTCTAAGTGAGACTGTTCTAAGTGAGACTGTTCTAAGTGAGACTGTTCTAAGTGAGACTGTTCTAAGTGAGACTGTTCTAAGTGAGACTGTTCTAAGTGAGACTTTCTAAGTGAGACTGTTCTAAGTGAGACTGTTCTAAGTGAGACTGTTCTAAGTGAGGCTTCTCTAAGTGAGACTGTTCTAAGTGAGACTGTTCTAAGTGAGACTGTTCTAAGTGAGACTGTTCTAAGTGAGACTGTTCTAAGTGAGACTGTTCTAAGTGAGACTGTTCTAAGTGAGACTGTTCTAAGTGAGACTGTTCTAAGTGAGACTGTTCTAAGTGAGACTGTTCTAAGTGAGACTGTTCTAAGTGAGACTGTTCTAAGTGAGACTGTTCTAAGTGAGACTGTTCTAAGTGAGACTGTTCTAAGTGAGGCTGTCTAAGTGAGGCTGTTCTAAGTGAGACTGTTCTAAGTGAGGCTTCTCTAAGTGAGACTGTTCTAAGTGAGACTGTTCTAAGTGAGACTGTTCTAAGTGAGCTTCTCTAAGTGAGACTGTTCTAAGTGAGACTGTTCTAAGTGAGACTGTTCTAAGTGAGACTTTCTAAGTGAGACTGTTCTAAGTGAGACTGTTCTAAGTGAGACTGTTCTAAGTGAGACTGTTCTAAGTGAGACTGTTCTAAGTGAGACTGTTCTAAGTGAGACTGTTCTAAGTGAGACTGTTCTAAGTGAGACTGTTCTAAGTGAGACTGTTCTAAGTGAGACTGTTCTAAGTGAGACTGTTCTAAGTGAGGCTGTCTCTAAGTGAGACTGTTCTAAGTGAGACTGTTCTAAGTGAGACTGTTCTAAGTGAGACTGTTCTAAGTGAGACTGTTCTAAGTGAGACTGTTCTAAGTGAGACTGTTCTAAGTGAGACTGTTCTAAGTGAGACTGTTCTAAGTGAGACTGTTCTAAGTGAGACTTCTCTAAGTGAGACTGTTCTAAGTGAGACTGTTCTAAGTGAGACTGTTCTAAGTGAGACTGTTCTAAGTGAGACTGTTCTAAGTGAGACTGTTCTAAGTGAGACTGTTCTAAGTGAGACTGTTCTAAGTGAGACTGTTCTAAGTGAGACTGTTCTAAGTGAGACTGTTCTAAGTGAGACTGTTCTAAGTGAGACTGTTCTAAGTGAGACTGTTCTAAGTGAGGCTTCTCTAAGTGAGACTGTTCTAAGTGAGACTGTTCTCTAAGTGAGACTGTTCTAAGTGAGACTGTCTAAGTGAGACTGTTCTAAGTGAGACTGTTCTAAGTGAGACTGTTCTAAGTGAGACTGTTCTAAGTGAGACTGTTCTAAGTGAGACTGTTCTAAGTGAGGACTTCTCTAAGTGAGACTGTTCTAAGTGAGACTGTTCTAAGTGAGACTGTTCTAAGTGAGACTGTTCTAAGTGAGACTGTTCTAAGTGAGACTGTTCTAAGTGAGGCTGTTCTAAGTGAGACTGTTCTAAGTGAGACTGTTCTAAGTGAGACTGTTCTAAGTGAGGCTTTCTAAGTGAGACTGTTCTAAGTGAGACTGTTCTAAGTGAGGACTTCTCTAAGTGAGACTGTTCTAAGTGAGACTGTTCTAAGTGAGACTGTTCTAAGTGAGACTGTTCTAAGTGAGACTGTTCTAAGTGAGACTGTTCTAAGTGAGACTGTTCTAAGTGAGACTGTTCTAAGTGAGACTGTTCTAAGTGAGACTGTCTAAGTGAGGCTGTCTAAGTGAGACTGTTCTAAGTGAGACTTCTAAGTGAGACTGTTCTAAGTGAGACTGTTCTAAGTGAGACTGTTCTAAGTGAGACTGTTCTAAGTGAGACTGTTCTAAGTGAGACTGTTCTAAGTGAGACTGTTCTAAGTGAGACTGTTCTAAGTGAGGCTTCTCTAAGTGAGGCTGTTCTAAGTGAGACTGTTCTAAGTGAGACTGTTCTAAGTGAGACTGTTCTAAGTGAGACTGTTCTAAGTGAGACTGTTCTAAGTGAGACTGTTCTAAGTGAGGCTTTCTAAGTGAGACTGTTCTAAGTGAGACTGTTCTAAGTGAGACTGTTCTAAGTGAGACTTTCTAAGTGAGACTGTTCTAAGTGAGACTGTTCTAAGTGAGACTGTTCTAAGTGAGACTGTTCTAAGTGAGACTGTTCTAAGTGAGACTGTTCTAAGTGAGACTTTCTAAGTGAGACTGTTCTAAGTGAGACTGTTCTAAGTGAGACTGTTCTAAGTGAGACTGTTCTAAGTGAGACTGTTCTAAGTGAGACTGTTCTAAGTGAGGCTTCTCTAAGTGAGACTTTCTAAGTGAGACTGTTCTAAGTGAGACTGTTCTAAGTGAGACTGTTCTAAGTGAGACTGTTCTAAGTGAGACTGTTCTAAGTGAGCTTCTCTAAGTGAGACTGTTCTAAGTGAGACTTTCTAAGTGAGACTGTTCTAAGTGAGACTGTTCTAAGTGAGACTGTTCTAAGTGAGACTGTCTCTAAGTGAGACTGTTCTAAGTGAGACTGTTCTAAGTGAGACTGTTCTAAGTGAGACTGTTCTAAGTGAGACTGTTCTAAGTGAGACTGTTCTAAGTGAGACTGTTCTAAGTGAGACTGTTCTAAGTGAGACTGTCTAAGTGAGACTGTTCTAAGTGAGACTGTTCTAAGTGAGACTTCTCTAAGTGAGACTGTTCTAAGTGAGACTGTTCTAAGTGAGACTGTTCTAAGTGAGACTGTTCTAAGTGAGACTGTTCTAAGTGAGACTGTTCTAAGTGAGACTGTTCTAAGTGAGACTGTTCTAAGTGAGACTGTTCTAAGTGAGACTTCTCTAAGTGAGACTGTTCTAAGTGAGACTGTTCTAAGTGAGACTGTTCTAAGTGAGACTGTTCTAAGTGAGACTGTTCTAAGTGAGACTGTTCTAAGTGAGACTGTTCTAAGTGAGACTGTTCTAAGTGAGACTGTTCTAAGTGAGACTGTTCTAAGTGAGACTGTTCTAAGTGAGACTTTCTAAGTGAGACTTCTCTAAGTGAGACTGTTCTAAGTGAGACTGTTCTAAGTGAGACTGTTCTAAGTGAGGCTTCTCTAAGTGAGACTGTTCTAAGTGAGACTGTTCTAAGTGAGACTGTTCTAAGTGAGACTGTTCTAAGTGAGACTGTTCTAAGTGAGACTGTTCTAAGTGAGACTGTTCTAAGTGAGACTGTTCTAAGTGAGACTGTTCTAAGTGAGACTGTTCTAAGTGAGACTGTTCTAAGTGAGACTGTTCTAAGTGAGACTGTTCTAAGTGAGACTGTTCTAAGTGAGACTGTTCTAAGTGAGACTGTTCTAAGTGAGACTGTTCTAAGTGAGACTGTTCTAAGTGAGACTGTTCTAAGTGAGACTGTTCTAAGTGAGACTGTTCTAAGTGAGACTGTTCTAAGTGAGACTGTTCTAAGTGAGACTGTTCTAAGTGAGACTGTTCTAAGTGAGACTGTTCTAAGTGAGACTGTTCTAAGTGAGACTGTTCTAAGTGAGACTGTTCTAAGTGAGACTGTTCTAAGTGAGACTGTTCTAAGTGAGACTGTTCTAAGTGAGACTGTTCTAAGTGAGACTGTTCTAAGTGAGACTGTTCTAAGTGAGACTGTTCTAAGTGAGACTGTTCTAAGTGAGACTTCTCTAAGTGAGACTTTCTAAGTGAGACTGTTCTAAGTGAGACTGTTCTAAGTGAGACTGTTCTAAGTGAGACTTTCTAAGTGAGACTGTTCTAAGTGAGACTGTTCTAAGTGAGACTGTTCTAAGTGAGACTGTTCTAAGTGAGACTGTTCTAAGTGAGACTGTTCTAAGTGAGACTGTTCTAAGTGAGACTGTTCTAAGTGAGACTGTTCTAAGTGAGACTGTTCTAAGTGAGACTGTTCTAAGTGAGACTGTTCTAAGTGAGACTGTTCTAAGTGAGACTGTTCTAAGTGAGACTGTTCTAAGTGAGACTGTTCTAAGTGAGACTGTTCTAAGTGAGACTGTTCTAAGTGAGACTGTTCTAAGTGAGACTGTTCTAAGTGAGACTGTTCTAAGTGAGACTGTTCTAAGTGAGACTGTTCTAAGTGAGACTGTTCTAAGTGAGACTGTTCTAAGTGAGACTGTTCTAAGTGAGACTGTTCTAAGTGAGACTGTTCTAAGTGAGACTGTTCTAAGTGAGACTGTTCTAAGTGAGACTGTTCTAAGTGAGACTGTTCTAAGTGAGACTGTTCTAAGTGAGACTGTTCTAAGTGAGACTGTTCTAAGTGAGACTGTTCTAAGTGAGACTGTTCTAAGTGAGACTGTTCTAAGTGAGACTGTTCTAAGTGAGACTGTTCTAAGTGAGACTGTTCTAAGTGAGACTGTTCTAAGTGAGACTGTTCTAAGTGAGACTTCTCTAAGTGAGACTGTTCTAAGTGAGACTGTTCTAAGTGAGACTGTTCTAAGTGAGACTGTTCTAAGTGAGACTGTTCTAAGTGAGACTGTTCTAAGTGAGACTGTTCTAAGTGAGACTGTTCTAAGTGAGACTGTTCTAAGTGAGACTGTTCTAAGTGAGACTGTTCTAAGTGAGACTGTTCTAAGTGAGACTGTTCTAAGTGAGACTGTTCTAAGTGAGACTTTCTAAGTGAGACTGTTCTAAGTGAGACTGTTCTAAGTGAGACTGTTCTAAGTGAGACTGTTCTAAGTGAGACTGTTCTAAGTGAGACTGTTCTAAGTGAGACTGTTCTAAGTGAGACTGTTCTAAGTGAGACTGTTCTAAGTGAGACTGTTCTAAGTGAGACTGTTCTAAGTGAGACTGTTCTAAGTGAGACTGTTCTAAGTGAGACTGTTCTAAGTGAGACTTTCTAAGTGAGACTTCTCTAAGTGAGACTGTTCTAAGTGAGACTGTTCTAAGTGAGACTGTTCTAAGTGAGACTGTTCTAAGTGAGACTGTTCTAAGTGAGACTGTTCTAAGTGAGACTGTTCTAAGTGAGACTGTTCTAAGTGAGACTGTTCTAAGTGAGGCTTCTCTAAGTGAGACTGTTCTAAGTGAGACTGTTCTAAGTGAGACTGTTCTAAGTGAGACTGTTCTAAGTGAGGCTGTTCTAAGTGAGACTGTTCTAAGTGAGACTGTTCTAAGTGAGACTGTTCTAAGTGAGACTGTTCTAAGTGAGACTGTTCTAAGTGAGACTTTCTAAGTGAGACTGTTCTAAGTGAGACTGTTCTAAGTGAGACTGTTCTAAGTGAGACTGTTCTAAGTGAGACTGTTCTAAGTGAGACTGTTCTAAGTGAGACTGTTCTAAGTGAGACTGTTCTAAGTGAGACTGTTCTAAGTGAGACTGTTCTAAGTGAGACTGTTCTAAGTGAGACTGTTCTAAGTGAGACTGTTCTAAGTGAGACTGTTCTAAGTGAGACTGTTCTAAGTGAGACTGTTCTAAGTGAGACTGTTCTAAGTGAGACTGTTCTAAGTGAGACTGTTCTAAGTGAGACTGTTCTAAGTGAGACTGTTCTAAGTGAGACTTTCTAAGTGAGACTGTTCTAAGTGAGACTGTTCTAAGTGAGACTGTTCTAAGTGAGACTGTTCTAAGTGAGACTGTTCTAAGTGAGACTGTTCTAAGTGAGACTTTCTAAGTGAGACTTTCTAAGTGAGACTGTTCTAAGTGAGACTGTTCTAAGTGAGACTGTTCTAAGTGAGACTGTTCTAAGTGAGACTGTTCTAAGTGAGACTGTTCTAAGTGAGACTGTTCTAAGTGAGACTTTCTAAGTGAGACTGTTCTAAGTGAGACTGTTCTAAGTGAGACTGTTCTAAGTGAGGCTTTCTAAGTGAGACTGTTCTAAGTGAGACTGTTCTAAGTGAGACTGTTCTAAGTGAGACTGTTCTAAGTGAGACTGTTCTAAGTGAGACTGTTCTAAGTGAGACTGTTCTAAGTGAGACTGTTCTAAGTGAGACTGTTCTAAGTGAGACTGTTCTAAGTGAGACTGTTCTAAGTGAGACTGTTCTAAGTGAGACTTTCTAAGTGAGACTGTTCTAAGTGAGACTGTTCTAAGTGAGACTGTTCTAAGTGAGACTTCTCTAAGTGAGACTGTTCTAAGTGAGACTGTCTCTAAGTGAGACTGTTCTAAGTGAGACTGTTCTAAGTGAGACTGTTCTAAGTGAGACTTTCTAAGTGAGACTGTTCTAAGTGAGACTGTTCTAAGTGAGACTGTTCTAAGTGAGACTGTTCTAAGTGAGACTGTTCTAAGTGAGACTGTTCTAAGTGAGACTGTTCTAAGTGAGACTGTTCTAAGTGAGACTGTTCTAAGTGAGACTGTTCTAAGTGAGACTGTTCTAAGTGAGACTGTTCTAAGTGAGACTGTTCTAAGTGAGACTGTTCTAAGTGAGACTGTTCTAAGTGAGACTGTTCTAAGTGAGACTGTTCTAAGTGAGGCTTTCTAAGTGAGACTGTTCTAAGTGAGACTGTTCTAAGTGAGACTTCTCTAAGTGAGACTGTTCTAAGTGAGACTGTTCTAAGTGAGACTTCTCTAAGTGAGACTGTTCTAAGTGAGACTGTTCTAAGTGAGACTGTTCTAAGTGAGACTGTTCTAAGTGAGACTGTTCTAAGTGAGACTGTTCTAAGTGAGACTGTTCTAAGTGAGACTGTTCTAAGTGAGACTGTTCTAAGTGAGACTGTTCTAAGTGAGGCTTCTCTAAGTGAGACTGTTCTAAGTGAGACTGTTCTAAGTGAGACTTTCTAAGTGAGACTGTTCTAAGTGAGACTGTTCTAAGTGAGACTGTTCTAAGTGAGACTGTTCTAAGTGAGACTGTTCTAAGTGAGACTTCTCTAAGTGAGACTGTTCTAAGTGAGACTGTTCTAAGTGAGACTGTTCTAAGTGAGACTGTTCTAAGTGAGACTGTTCTAAGTGAGACTGTTCTAAGTGAGACTGTTCTAAGTGAGACTGTTCTAAGTGAGACTGTTCTAAGTGAGACTGTTCTAAGTGAGACTGTTCTAAGTGAGACTGTTCTAAGTGAGACTGTTCTAAGTGAGACTGTTCTAAGTGAGACTGTTCTAAGTGAGACTGTTCTAAGTGAGACTGTTCTAAGTGAGACTGTTCTAAGTGAGGCTGTTCTAAGTGAGACTGTTCTAAGTGAGACTGTTCTAAGTGAGACTGTTCTAAGTGAGACTTTCTAAGTGAGACTGTTCTAAGTGAGACTGTTCTAAGTGAGACTTTCTAAGTGAGACTGTTCTAAGTGAGACTGTTCTAAGTGAGACTGTTCTAAGTGAGACTGTTCTAAGTGAGACTGTTCTAAGTGAGACTGTTCTAAGTGAGACTGTTCTAAGTGAGACTGTTCTAAGTGAGACTGTTCTAAGTGAGACTGTTCTAAGTGAGACTGTTCTAAGTGAGACTGTTCTAAGTGAGACTGTTCTAAGTGAGACTGTTCTAAGTGAGACTGTTCTAAGTGAGACTGTTCTAAGTGAGACTGTTCTAAGTGAGACTGTTCTAAGTGAGACTGTTCTAAGTGAGACTGTTCTAAGTGAGACTGTTCTAAGTGAGACTGTTCTAAGTGAGGCTTCTCTAAGTGAGACTGTTCTAAGTGAGACTGTTCTAAGTGAGACTGTTCTAAGTGAGACTGTTCTAAGTGAGGCTTCTCTAAGTGAGACTGTTCTAAGTGAGACTGTTCTAAGTGAGACTGTTCTAAGTGAGACTGTTCTAAGTGAGACTGTTCTAAGTGAGACTGTTCTAAGTGAGACTCTCTAAGTGAGACTGTTCTAAGTGAGACTGTTCTAAGTGAGACTGTTCTAAGTGAGACTGTTCTAAGTGAGACTGTTCTAAGTGAGACTGTTCTAAGTGAGACTGTTCTAAGTGAGACTTCTCTAAGTGAGACTGTTCTAAGTGAGACTGTTCTAAGTGAGACTGTTCTAAGTGAGACTGTTCTAAGTGAGACTTCTCTAAGTGAGACTGTTCTAAGTGAGACTGTTCTAAGTGAGACTGTTCTAAGTGAGACTTCTCTAAGTGAGACTGTTCTAAGTGAGACTTCTCTAAGTGAGACTGTTCTAAGTGAGACTGTTCTAAGTGAGACTGTTCTAAGTGAGACTTTCTAAGTGAGACTGTTCTAAGTGAGACTGTTCTAAGTGAGACTGTTCTAAGTGAGACTGTTCTAAGTGAGACTTTCTAAGTGAGACTGTTCTAAGTGAGACTGTTCTAAGTGAGACTGTTCTAAGTGAGACTGTTCTAAGTGAGACTGTTCTAAGTGAGACTGTTCTAAGTGAGACTGTTCTAAGTGAGACTGTTCTAAGTGAGACTTCTCTAAGTGAGACTGTTCTAAGTGAGACTGTTCTAAGTGAGACTGTTCTAAGTGAGACTGTTCTAAGTGAGACTGTTCTAAGTGAGACTGTTCTAAGTGAGACTTTCTAAGTGAGACTGTTCTAAGTGAGACTGTTCTAAGTGAGACTTTCTAAGTGAGACTGTTCTAAGTGAGACTGTTCTAAGTGAGACTGTTCTAAGTGAGACTGTTCTAAGTGAGACTGTTCTAAGTGAGACTGTTCTAAGTGAGACTGTTCTAAGTGAGACTGTTCTAAGTGAGACTGTTCTAAGTGAGACTGTTCTAAGTGAGGCTTCTCTAAGTGAGACTGTTCTAAGTGAGACTGTTCTAAGTGAGACTTCTCTAAGTGAGACTGTTCTAAGTGAGACTGTTCTAAGTGAGACTTCTCTAAGTGAGACTGTTCTAAGTGAGACTGTTCTAAGTGAGGCTTCTCTAAGTGAGACTGTTCTAAGTGAGACTGTTCTAAGTGAGACTGTTCTAAGTGAGACTGTTCTAAGTGAGACTGTTCTAAGTGAGACTGTTCTAAGTGAGACTGTTCTAAGTGAGACTGTTCTAAGTGAGGCTTCTCTAAGTGAGACTGTTCTAAGTGAGACTGTTCTAAGTGAGACTGTTCTAAGTGAGACTGTTCTAAGTGAGACTGTTCTAAGTGAGACTGTTCTAAGTGAGACTGTTCTAAGTGAGACTGTTCTAAGTGAGACTGTTCTAAGTGAGACTTTCTAAGTGAGACTGTTCTAAGTGAGACTGTTCTAAGTGAGACTGTTCTAAGTGAGACTGTTCTAAGTGAGACTGTTCTAAGTGAGACTGTTCTAAGTGAGACTTCTCTAAGTGAGACTGTTCTAAGTGAGACTGTTCTAAGTGAGACTGTTCTAAGTGAGACTGTTCTAAGTGAGACTGTTCTAAGTGAGACTGTTCTAAGTGAGACTGTTCTAAGTGAGACTGTTCTAAGTGAGACTGTTCTAAGTGAGACTTCTCTAAGTGAGACTGTTCTAAGTGAGACTGTTCTAAGTGAGACTGTTCTAAGTGAGACTGTTCTAAGTGAGACTGTTCTAAGTGAGACTGTTCTAAGTGAGACTGTTCTAAGTGAGACTGTTCTAAGTGAGACTGTTCTAAGTGAGACTGTTCTAAGTGAGACTTCTCTAAGTGAGACTGTTCTAAGTGAGACTGTTCTAAGTGAGGCTTCTCTAAGTGAGACTGTTCTAAGTGAGACTGTTCTAAGTGAGGCTTTCTAAGTGAGACTGTTCTAAGTGAGACTGTTCTAAGTGAGACTGTTCTAAGTGAGACTGTTCTAAGTGAGACTGTTCTAAGTGAGACTGTTCTAAGTGAGACTGTTCTAAGTGAGACTTCTCTAAGTGAGACTGTTCTAAGTGAGACTGTTCTAAGTGAGACTGTTCTAAGTGAGACTGTTCTAAGTGAGACTGTTCTAAGTGAGACTGTTCTAAGTGAGACTTCTCTAAGTGAGACTGTTCTAAGTGAGACTGTTCTAAGTGAGACTGTTCTAAGTGAGACTGTTCTAAGTGAGACTTCTCTAAGTGAGACTGTTCTAAGTGAGACTGTTCTAAGTGAGACTGTTCTAAGTGAGACTGTTCTAAGTGAGACTGTTCTAAGTGAGACTGTTCTAAGTGAGACTGTTCTAAGTGAGACTGTTCTAAGTGAGACTGTTCTAAGTGAGACTGTTCTAAGTGAGACTTTCTAAGTGAGACTGTTCTAAGTGAGACTGTTCTAAGTGAGACTGTTCTAAGTGAGACTGTTCTAAGTGAGACTGTTCTAAGTGAGACTTTCTAAGTGAGACTTTCTAAGTGAGACTGTTCTAAGTGAGACTTCTCTAAGTGAGACTTTCTAAGTGAGACTGTTCTAAGTGAGACTGTTCTAAGTGAGACTGTTCTAAGTGAGGCTTCTCTAAGTGAGACTGTTCTAAGTGAGACTGTTCTAAGTGAGACTGTTCTAAGTGAGACTGTTCTAAGTGAGACTGTTCTAAGTGAGGCTTCTCTAAGTGAGACTGTTCTAAGTGAGACTGTTCTAAGTGAGACTGTTCTAAGTGAGACTGTTCTAAGTGAGACTGTTCTAAGTGAGACTGTTCTAAGTGAGACTGTTCTAAGTGAGACTGTTCTAAGTGAGACTGTTCTAAGTGAGACTTCTCTAAGTGAGACTGTTCTAAGTGAGACTGTTCTAAGTGAGACTGTTCTAAGTGAGACTGTTCTAAGTGAGACTGTTCTAAGTGAGACTGTTCTAAGTGAGACTGTTCTAAGTGAGACTGTTCTAAGTGAGACTGTTCTAAGTGAGACTTTCTAAGTGAGACTGTTCTAAGTGAGACTGTTCTAAGTGAGACTGTTCTAAGTGAGACTGTTCTAAGTGAGACTGTTCTAAGTGAGACTGTTCTAAGTGAGACTGTTCTAAGTGAGACTGTTCTAAGTGAGACTGTTCTAAGTGAGACTGTTCTAAGTGAGGCTGTTCTAAGTGAGACTGTTCTAAGTGAGACTGTTCTAAGTGAGGCTGTTCTAAGTGAGACTGTTCTAAGTGAGACTGTTCTAAGTGAGACTTCTCTAAGTGAGACTGTTCTAAGTGAGACTGTTCTAAGTGAGACTGTTCTAAGTGAGACTGTTCTAAGTGAGACTGTTCTAAGTGAGACTTTCTAAGTGAGACTGTTCTAAGTGAGACTGTTCTAAGTGAGACTGTCTCTAAGTGAGACTGTTCTAAGTGAGACTGTTCTAAGTGAGACTGTTCTAAGTGAGACTGTTCTAAGTGAGACTGTTCTAAGTGAGACTGTTCTAAGTGAGACTGTTCTAAGTGAGACTGTTCTAAGTGAGACTTTCTAAGTGAGACTGTTCTAAGTGAGACTGTTCTAAGTGAGACTGTTCTAAGTGAGACTGTTCTAAGTGAGACTGTTCTAAGTGAGACTGTTCTAAGTGAGACTGTTCTAAGTGAGACTGTTCTAAGTGAGACTGTTCTAAGTGAGACTGTTCTAAGTGAGACTGTTCTAAGTGAGACTTCTCTAAGTGAGACTGTTCTAAGTGAGACTGTTCTAAGTGAGACTGTTCTAAGTGAGACTGTTCTAAGTGAGACTGTTCTAAGTGAGACTGTTCTAAGTGAGACTGTTCTAAGTGAGGCTGTTCTAAGTGAGACTTTCTAAGTGAGACTGTTCTAAGTGAGACTGTTCTAAGTGAGACTGTTCTAAGTGAGACTGTTCTAAGTGAGACTGTTCTAAGTGAGACTGTTCTAAGTGAGACTGTTCTAAGTGAGACTGTTCTAAGTGAGACTTCTCTAAGTGAGACTTCTCTAAGTGAGACTGTTCTAAGTGAGACTGTTCTAAGTGAGACTGTTCTAAGTGAGACTGTTCTAAGTGAGACTGTTCTAAGTGAGACTGTTCTAAGTGAGGCTTTCTAAGTGAGACTGTTCTAAGTGAGACTGTTCTAAGTGAGACTGTTCTAAGTGAGACTGTTCTAAGTGAGACTGTTCTAAGTGAGACTGTTCTAAGTGAGACTTTCTAAGTGAGACTGTTCTAAGTGAGACTGTTCTAAGTGAGACTGTTCTAAGTGAGACTGTTCTAAGTGAGACTGTTCTAAGTGAGACTGTTCTAAGTGAGACTGTTCTAAGTGAGACTGTTCTAAGTGAGACTGTTCTAAGTGAGACTGTTCTAAGTGAGACTTCTCTAAGTGAGACTGTTCTAAGTGAGACTGTTCTAAGTGAGACTGTTCTAAGTGAGACTGTTCTAAGTGAGACTGTTCTAAGTGAGACTGTTCTAAGTGAGACTGTTCTAAGTGAGACTTTCTAAGTGAGACTGTTCTAAGTGAGACTGTTCTAAGTGAGACTGTTCTAAGTGAGACTGTTCTAAGTGAGACTGTTCTAAGTGAGACTGTTCTAAGTGAGACTGTTCTAAGTGAGACTGTTCTAAGTGAGACTGTTCTAAGTGAGACTGTTCTAAGTGAGACTGTTCTAAGTGAGACTGTTCTAAGTGAGACTGTTCTAAGTGAGACTGTTCTAAGTGAGGCTTTCTAAGTGAGACTGTTCTAAGTGAGACTGTTCTAAGTGAGACTGTTCTAAGTGAGACTGTTCTAAGTGAGACTGTTCTAAGTGAGACTGTTCTAAGTGAGGCTCTCTAAGTGAGACTGTTCTAAGTGAGACTGTTCTAAGTGAGACTGTTCTAAGTGAGACTGTTCTAAGTGAGACTGTTCTAAGTGAGACTGTTCTAAGTGAGACTGTTCTAAGTGAGACTGTTCTAAGTGAGACTGTTCTAAGTGAGACTGTTCTAAGTGAGACTGTTCTAAGTGAGACTGTTCTAAGTGAGACTGTTCTAAGTGAGACTGTTCTAAGTGAGACTGTTCTAAGTGAGACTGTTCTAAGTGAGGCTTCTCTAAGTGAGACTGTTCTAAGTGAGACTGTTCTAAGTGAGACTGTTCTAAGTGAGACTGTTCTAAGTGAGACTGTTCTAAGTGAGACTGTTCTAAGTGAGACTGTTCTAAGTGAGACTGTTCTAAGTGAGACTGTTCTAAGTGAGACTTCTCTAAGTGAGACTGTTCTAAGTGAGACTGTTCTAAGTGAGACTGTTCTAAGTGAGACTGTTCTAAGTGAGACTGTTCTAAGTGAGACTGTTCTAAGTGAGACTGTTCTAAGTGAGACTGTTCTAAGTGAGACTGTTCTAAGTGAGACTGTTCTAAGTGAGACTGTTCTAAGTGAGACTGTTCTAAGTGAGACTGTTCTAAGTGAGACTGTTCTAAGTGAGACTGTCTAAGTGAGACTGTTCTAAGTGAGACTGTTCTAAGTGAGACTGTTCTAAGTGAGACTGTTCTAAGTGAGACTGTTCTAAGTGAGACTGTTCTAAGTGAGACTGTTCTAAGTGAGACTGTTCTAAGTGAGACTGTTCTAAGTGAGACTGTTCTAAGTGAGACTGTTCTAAGTGAGACTGTTCTAAGTGAGACTGTTCTAAGTGAGACTGTTCTAAGTGAGACTGTTCTAAGTGAGACTGTTCTAAGTGAGACTGTTCTAAGTGAGACTGTTCTAAGTGAGACTGTTCTAAGTGAGACTGTTCTAAGTGAGACTGTTCTAAGTGAGGCTTCTCTAAGTGAGACTGTTCTAAGTGAGACTGTTCTAAGTGAGACTTTCTAAGTGAGACTGTTCTAAGTGAGACTGTTCTAAGTGAGACTTTCTAAGTGAGACTGTTCTAAGTGAGACTGTTCTAAGTGAGACTGTTCTAAGTGAGACTGTTCTAAGTGAGACTGTTCTAAGTGAGACTGTTCTAAGTGAGACTGTTCTAAGTGAGACTGTTCTAAGTGAGACTGTTCTAAGTGAGACTGTTCTAAGTGAGACTGTTCTAAGTGAGACTGTTCTAAGTGAGACTGTTCTAAGTGAGACTGTTCTAAGTGAGACTGTTCTAAGTGAGACTGTTCTAAGTGAGACTGTTCTAAGTGAGACTGTTCTAAGTGAGACTGTTCTAAGTGAGACTGTTCTAAGTGAGACTGTTCTAAGTGAGACTGTTCTAAGTGAGACTTCTCTAAGTGAGACTGTTCTAAGTGAGACTGTTCTAAGTGAGACTGTTCTAAGTGAGACTTTCTAAGTGAGACTGTTCTAAGTGAGACTGTTCTAAGTGAGACTGTTCTAAGTGAGACTGTTCTAAGTGAGACTGTTCTAAGTGAGACTGTTCTAAGTGAGACTGTTCTAAGTGAGACTGTTCTAAGTGAGACTGTTCTAAGTGAGACTGTTCTAAGTGAGACTGTTCTAAGTGAGACTGTTCTAAGTGAGACTGTTCTAAGTGAGACTGTTCTAAGTGAGACTGTTCTAAGTGAGACTTTCTAAGTGAGACTGTTCTAAGTGAGACTGTTCTAAGTGAGACTGTTCTAAGTGAGGCTTCTCTAAGTGAGACTGTTCTAAGTGAGACTGTTCTAAGTGAGACTGTTCTAAGTGAGACTGTTCTAAGTGAGACTGTTCTAAGTGAGACTGTTCTAAGTGAGACTGTTCTAAGTGAGACTGTTCTAAGTGAGACTGTTCTAAGTGAGACTGTTCTAAGTGAGACTGTTCTAAGTGAGACTGTTCTAAGTGAGACTGTTCTAAGTGAGACTGTTCTAAGTGAGACTGTTCTAAGTGAGACTGTTCTAAGTGAGACTGTTCTAAGTGAGACTGTTCTAAGTGAGACTTTCTAAGTGAGACTGTTCTAAGTGAGACTGTTCTAAGTGAGACTGTTCTAAGTGAGACTGTTCTAAGTGAGACTGTTCTAAGTGAGACTGTTCTAAGTGAGACTGTTCTAAGTGAGACTGTTCTAAGTGAGACTGTTCTAAGTGAGACTGTTCTAAGTGAGACTGTTCTAAGTGAGGCTTCTCTAAGTGAGACTGTTCTAAGTGAGACTGTTCTAAGTGAGACTGTTCTAAGTGAGACTGTTCTAAGTGAGACTGTTCTAAGTGAGACTGTTCTAAGTGAGACTGTTCTAAGTGAGACTGTTCTAAGTGAGACTGTTCTAAGTGAGACTGTTCTAAGTGAGACTGTTCTAAGTGAGACTGTTCTAAGTGAGACTGTTCTAAGTGAGACTGTTCTAAGTGAGACTGTTCTAAGTGAGACTGTTCTAAGTGAGACTTCTCTAAGTGAGACTGTTCTAAGTGAGACTGTTCTAAGTGAGACTGTTCTAAGTGAGACTGTTCTAAGTGAGACTGTTCTAAGTGAGACTGTTCTAAGTGAGACTGTTCTAAGTGAGACTTTCTAAGTGAGACTGTTCTAAGTGAGACTGTTCTAAGTGAGACTGTTCTAAGTGAGACTGTTCTAAGTGAGACTGTTCTAAGTGAGACTGTTCTAAGTGAGACTGTTCTAAGTGAGACTGTTCTAAGTGAGACTGTTCTAAGTGAGGCTTTCTAAGTGAGACTGTTCTAAGTGAGACTGTTCTAAGTGAGACTGTTCTAAGTGAGACTGTTCTAAGTGAGACTGTTCTAAGTGAGACTGTTCTAAGTGAGACTTCTCTAAGTGAGACTGTTCTAAGTGAGACTGTTCTAAGTGAGACTGTTCTAAGTGAGACTGTTCTAAGTGAGACTGTTCTAAGTGAGACTGTTCTAAGTGAGACTGTTCTAAGTGAGACTGTTCTAAGTGAGACTGTTCTAAGTGAGACTGTTCTAAGTGAGACTGTTCTAAGTGAGACTGTTCTAAGTGAGACTGTTCTAAGTGAGACTGTTCTAAGTGAGACTGTTCTAAGTGAGACTGTTCTAAGTGAGACTGTTCTAAGTGAGACTGTTCTAAGTGAGACTGTTCTAAGTGAGACTGTTCTAAGTGAGGCTTCTCTAAGTGAGACTGTTCTAAGTGAGACTGTTCTAAGTGAGACTGTTCTAAGTGAGACTGTTCTAAGTGAGACTGTTCTAAGTGAGACTGTTCTAAGTGAGACTGTTCTAAGTGAGACTGTTCTAAGTGAGACTGTTCTAAGTGAGACTGTTCTAAGTGAGACTGTTCTAAGTGAGACTGTTCTAAGTGAGACTGTTCTAAGTGAGACTGTTCTAAGTGAGACTGTTCTAAGTGAGACTGTTCTAAGTGAGACTGTTCTAAGTGAGACTGTTCTAAGTGAGACTGTTCTAAGTGAGGCTTCTCTAAGTGAGACTGTTCTAAGTGAGACTGTTCTAAGTGAGACTGTTCTAAGTGAGACTGTTCTAAGTGAGACTGTTCTAAGTGAGACTTCTCTAAGTGAGACTGTTCTAAGTGAGACTGTTCTAAGTGAGACTGTTCTAAGTGAGACTGTTCTAAGTGAGACTGTTCTAAGTGAGACTGTTCTAAGTGAGACTTCTCTAAGTGAGGCTTCTCTAAGTGAGACTGTTCTAAGTGAGACTGTTCTAAGTGAGACTGTTCTAAGTGAGACTGTTCTAAGTGAGACTGTTCTAAGTGAGACTGTTCTAAGTGAGACTGTTCTAAGTGAGACTGTTCTAAGTGAGACTGTTCTAAGTGAGACTGTTCTAAGTGAGACTGTTCTAAGTGAGACTGTTCTAAGTGAGACTGTTCTAAGTGAGACTGTTCTAAGTGAGACTGTTCTAAGTGAGACTGTTCTAAGTGAGACTGTTCTAAGTGAGACTGTTCTAAGTGAGACTGTTCTAAGTGAGACTGTTCTAAGTGAGACTGTTCTAAGTGAGACTGTTCTAAGTGAGACTGTTCTAAGTGAGACTGTTCTAAGTGAGACTGTTCTAAGTGAGACTGTTCTAAGTGAGACTGTTCTAAGTGAGACTGTTCTAAGTGAGACTGTTCTAAGTGAGACTGTTCTAAGTGAGACTGTTCTAAGTGAGACTGTTCTAAGTGAGACTGTTCTAAGTGAGACTGTTCTAAGTGAGACTGTTCTAAGTGAGACTGTTCTAAGTGAGACTGTTCTAAGTGAGACTGTTCTAAGTGAGACTGTTCTAAGTGAGACTGTTCTAAGTGAGACTGTTCTAAGTGAGACTGTTCTAAGTGAGACTGTTCTAAGTGAGACTTCTCTAAGTGAGACTGTTCTAAGTGAGACTGTTCTAAGTGAGACTGTTCTAAGTGAGGCTGTCTAAGTGAGACTGTTCTAAGTGAGACTGTTCTAAGTGAGACTGTTCTAAGTGAGGCTTCTCTAAGTGAGACTGTTCTAAGTGAGACTGTTCTAAGTGAGACTGTTCTAAGTGAGACTGTTCTAAGTGAGACTGTTCTAAGTGAGACTGTTCTAAGTGAGGCTTCTCTAAGTGAGACTGTTCTAAGTGAGACTGTTCTAAGTGAGACTGTTCTAAGTGAGACTGTTCTAAGTGAGACTGTTCTAAGTGAGACTGTTCTAAGTGAGACTGTTCTAAGTGAGACTGTTCTAAGTGAGACTGTTCTAAGTGAGACTGTTCTAAGTGAGACTGTTCTAAGTGAGACTGTTCTAAGTGAGACTGTTCTAAGTGAGACTGTTCTAAGTGAGACTGTTCTAAGTGAGACTGTTCTAAGTGAGACTGTTCTAAGTGAGGCTTCTCTAAGTGAGACTGTTCTAAGTGAGACTGTTCTAAGTGAGACTGTTCTAAGTGAGACTGTTCTAAGTGAGACTGTTCTAAGTGAGACTGTTCTAAGTGAGACTGTTCTAAGTGAGACTGTTCTAAGTGAGACTGTTCTAAGTGAGACTGTTCTAAGTGAGACTGTTCTAAGTGAGACTGTTCTAAGTGAGACTGTTCTAAGTGAGACTGTTCTAAGTGAGACTGTTCTAAGTGAGACTGTTCTAAGTGAGACTGTTCTAAGTGAGACTGTTCTAAGTGAGGCTGTTCTAAGTGAGGCTTCTCTAAGTGAGACTGTTCTAAGTGAGACTGTTCTAAGTGAGACTGTTCTAAGTGAGACTGTTCTAAGTGAGACTTCTCTAAGTGAGACTGTTCTAAGTGAGACTGTTCTAAGTGAGACTGTTCTAAGTGAGACTGTTCTAAGTGAGACTGTTCTAAGTGAGACTGTTCTAAGTGAGGCTTCTCTAAGTGAGACTGTTCTAAGTGAGACTGTTCTAAGTGAGACTGTTCTAAGTGAGACTGTTCTAAGTGAGACTGTTCTAAGTGAGACTGTTCTAAGTGAGACTGTTCTAAGTGAGACTGTTCTAAGTGAGACTGTTCTAAGTGAGACTGTTCTAAGTGAGACTGTTCTAAGTGAGACTGTTCTAAGTGAGACTGTTCTAAGTGAGACTGTTCTAAGTGAGGCTTCTCTAAGTGAGACTGTTCTAAGTGAGACTGTTCTAAGTGAGACTGTTCTAAGTGAGACTGTTCTAAGTGAGACTTCTCTAAGTGAGACTGTTCTAAGTGAGACTGTTCTAAGTGAGACTGTTCTAAGTGAGACTGTTCTAAGTGAGACTGTTCTAAGTGAGGCTGTTCTAAGTGAGACTGTTCTAAGTGAGACTGTTCTAAGTGAGACTGTTCTAAGTGAGACTGTTCTAAGTGAGACTGTTCTAAGTGAGACTGTTCTAAGTGAGACTGTTCTAAGTGAGACTGTTCTAAGTGAGACTGTTCTAAGTGAGACTGTTCTAAGTGAGACTGTTCTAAGTGAGACTGTTCTAAGTGAGACTGTTCTAAGTGAGGCTGTTCTAAGTGAGACTGTTCTAAGTGAGACTGTTCTAAGTGAGACTGTTCTAAGTGAGACTGTTCTAAGTGAGACTGTTCTAAGTGAGACTGTTCTAAGTGAGACTGTTCTAAGTGAGACTGTTCTAAGTGAGACTGTTCTAAGTGAGACTGTTCTAAGTGAGACTGTTCTAAGTGAGACTTTCTAAGTGAGACTGTTCTAAGTGAGACTGTTCTAAGTGAGACTGTTCTAAGTGAGACTGTTCTAAGTGAGACTTCTCTAAGTGAGACTGTTCTAAGTGAGACTGTTCTAAGTGAGACTGTTCTAAGTGAGACTGTTCTAAGTGAGACTGTTCTAAGTGAGACTGTTCTAAGTGAGACTGTTCTAAGTGAGACTTTCTAAGTGAGACTGTTCTAAGTGAGGCTTCTCTAAGTGAGACTGTTCTAAGTGAGGCTTTCTAAGTGAGACTGTTCTAAGTGAGACTTTCTAAGTGAGACTGTTCTAAGTGAGACTTCTCTAAGTGAGACTGTTCTAAGTGAGGCTTCTCTAAGTGAGGCTTTCTAAGTGAGACTGTTCTAAGTGAGACTGTTCTAAGTGAGACTGTTCTAAGTGAGACTGTTCTAAGTGAGACTGTTCTAAGTGAGACTGTTCTAAGTGAGACTGTTCTAAGTGAGACTGTTCTAAGTGAGACTGTTCTAAGTGAGACTGTTCTAAGTGAGACTGTTCTAAGTGAGACTGTTCTAAGTGAGACTGTTCTAAGTGAGACTGTTCTAAGTGAGACTGTTCTAAGTGAGACTGTTCTAAGTGAGACTGTTCTAAGTGAGACTGTTCTAAGTGAGACTGTTCTAAGTGAGACTGTTCTAAGTGAGACTGTTCTAAGTGAGACTGTTCTAAGTGAGACTGTTCTAAGTGAGACTGTTCTAAGTGAGACTGTTCTAAGTGAGACTTCTCTAAGTGAGACTGTTCTAAGTGAGACTGTTCTAAGTGAGACTGTTCTAAGTGAGACTGTTCTAAGTGAGACTGTTCTAAGTGAGGCTTTCTAAGTGAGGCTTCTCTAAGTGAGACTGTTCTAAGTGAGACTGTTCTAAGTGAGACTGTTCTAAGTGAGACTGTTCTAAGTGAGACTGTTCTAAGTGAGGCTTCTCTAAGTGAGACTGTTCTAAGTGAGGCTGTTCTAAGTGAGACTGTTCTAAGTGAGACTGTTCTAAGTGAGGCTTCTCTAAGTGAGACTGTTCTAAGTGAGACTGTTCTAAGTGAGACTGTTCTAAGTGAGGCTTCTCTAAGTGAGACTGTTCTAAGTGAGACTGTTCTAAGTGAGGCTTCTCTAAGTGAGACTGTTCTAAGTGAGACTGTTCTAAGTGAGACTGTTCTAAGTGAGACTGTTCTAAGTGAGGCTTCTCTAAGTGAGACTGTTCTAAGTGAGACTGTTCTAAGTGAGGCTGTTCTAAGTGAGACTGTTCTAAGTGAGACTGTTCTAAGTGAGACTTTCTAAGTGAGACTGTTCTAAGTGAGACTGTTCTAAGTGAGGCTTCTCTAAGTGAGACTGTTCTAAGTGAGACTGTTCTAAGTGAGACTGTTCTAAGTGAGACTGTTCTAAGTGAGGCTGTTCTAAGTGAGACTGTTCTAAGTGAGACTGTTCTAAGTGAGACTGTTCTAAGTGAGACTGTTCTAAGTGAGACTGTTCTAAGTGAGACTGTTCTAAGTGAGACTGTTCTAAGTGAGACTGTTCTAAGTGAGACTGTTCTAAGTGAGACTGTTCTAAGTGAGACTGTTCTAAGTGAGACTTCTCTAAGTGAGACTGTTCTAAGTGAGACTGTTCTAAGTGAGACTGTTCTAAGTGAGACTGTTCTAAGTGAGACTGTTCTAAGTGAGACTGTTCTAAGTGAGACTGTTCTAAGTGAGACTGTTCTAAGTGAGACTGTTCTAAGTGAGACTGTTCTAAGTGAGACTTCTCTAAGTGAGACTGTTCTAAGTGAGACTTTCTAAGTGAGACTTCTCTAAGTGAGACTTTCTAAGTGAGACTGTTCTAAGTGAGGCTTCTCTAAGTGAGACTGTTCTAAGTGAGACTGTTCTAAGTGAGGCTTCTCTAAGTGAGACTGTTCTAAGTGAGACTGTTCTAAGTGAGACTGTTCTAAGTGAGACTGTTCTAAGTGAGACTGTTCTAAGTGAGGCTTCTCTAAGTGAGACTGTTCTAAGTGAGACTGTTCTAAGTGAGACTGTTCTAAGTGAGACTGTTCTAAGTGAGACTGTTCTAAGTGAGACTGTTCTAAGTGAGACTGTTCTAAGTGAGACTGTTCTAAGTGAGACTTCTCTAAGTGAGACTGTTCTAAGTGAGACTGTTCTAAGTGAGACTGTTCTAAGTGAGACTGTTCTAAGTGAGACTGTTCTAAGTGAGACTGTTCTAAGTGAGGCTGTTCTAAGTGAGACTGTTCTAAGTGAGACTGTTCTAAGTGAGACTGTTCTAAGTGAGACTGTTCTAAGTGAGACTGTTCTAAGTGAGGCTGTTCTAAGTGAGACTGTTCTAAGTGAGACTTCTCTAAGTGAGACTGTTCTAAGTGAGACTGTTCTAAGTGAGACTGTTCTAAGTGAGACTGTTCTAAGTGAGACTTCTCTAAGTGAGACTTCTCTAAGTGAGACTGTTCTAAGTGAGACTGTTCTAAGTGAGACTGTTCTAAGTGAGACTGTTCTAAGTGAGACTGTTCTAAGTGAGACTGTTCTAAGTGAGACTGTTCTAAGTGAGACTGTTCTAAGTGAGGCTTCTCTAAGTGAGACTGTTCTAAGTGAGACTGTTCTAAGTGAGGCTTCTCTAAGTGAGACTGTTCTAAGTGAGACTGTTCTAAGTGAGACTGTTCTAAGTGAGGCTTCTCTAAGTGAGACTGTTCTAAGTGAGACTGTTCTAAGTGAGACTGTTCTAAGTGAGACTGTTCTAAGTGAGGCTTCTCTAAGTGAGACTGTTCTAAGTGAGACTGTTCTAAGTGAGACTGTTCTAAGTGAGACTGTTCTAAGTGAGGCTTCTCTAAGTGAGACTGTTCTAAGTGAGACTGTTCTAAGTGAGACTGTTCTAAGTGAGACTTCTCTAAGTGAGACTGTTCTAAGTGAGACTGTTCTAAGTGAGACTGTTCTAAGTGAGACTGTTCTAAGTGAGACTGTTCTAAGTGAGACTGTTCTAAGTGAGGCTGCTCTAAGTGAGACTGTTCTAAGTGAGACTGTTCTAAGTGAGACTGTTCTAAGTGAGACTGTTCTAAGTGAGACTGTTCTAAGTGAGACTGTTCTAAGTGAGACTGTTCTAAGTGAGGCTTTCTAAGTGAGACTGTTCTAAGTGAGACTGTTCTAAGTGAGACTGTTCTAAGTGAGACTGTTCTAAGTGAGACTTCTCTAAGTGAGGCTTCTCTAAGTGAGACTGTTCTAAGTGAGACTGTTCTAAGTGAGACTGTTCTAAGTGAGACTGTTCTAAGTGAGACTGTTCTAAGTGAGACTGTTCTAAGTGAGGCTGTTCTAAGTGAGACTGTTCTAAGTGAGACTGTTCTAAGTGAGGCTGTTCTAAGTGAGACTGTTCTAAGTGAGACTGTTCTAAGTGAGACTGTTCTAAGTGAGACTGTTCTAAGTGAGACTGTTCTAAGTGAGACTGTTCTAAGTGAGACTGTTCTAAGTGAGGCTTCTCTAAGTGAGGCTGCTCTAAGTGAGACTGTTCTAAGTGAGACTGTTCTAAGTGAGACTGTTCTAAGTGAGACTGTTCTAAGTGAGACTTCTCTAAGTGAGGCTTCTCTAAGTGAGACTGTTCTAAGTGAGACTGTTCTAAGTGAGACTGTTCTAAGTGAGACTGTTCTAAGTGAGGCTGTTCTAAGTGAGGCTTCTCTAAGTGAGACTGTTCTAAGTGAGGCTGCTCTAAGTGAGACTGTTCTAAGTGAGACTGTTCTAAGTGAGGCTGTTCTAAGTGAGACTGTTCTAAGTGAGACTGTTCTAAGTGAGACTGTTCTAAGTGAGGCTTCTCTAAGTGAGACTGTTCTAAGTGAGACTGTTCTAAGTGAGGCTTCTCTAAGTGAGACTGTTCTAAGTGAGACTGTTCTAAGTGAGACTGTTCTAAGTGAGACTGTTCTAAGTGAGGCTTCTCTAAGTGAGACTGTTCTAAGTGAGACTGTTCTAAGTGAGGCTGTTCTAAGTGAGACTGTTCTAAGTGAGACTGTTCTAAGTGAGGCTTCTCTAAGTGAGACTGTTCTAAGTGAGACTGTTCTAAGTGAGCTTCTCTAAGTGAGACTGTTCTAAGTGAGACTGTTCTAAGTGAGACTGTTCTAAGTGAGACTGTTCTAAGTGAGGCTGTTCTAAGTGAGACTGTTCTAAGTGAGACTGTTCTAAGTGAGACTGTTCTAAGTGAGACTGTTCTAAGTGAGACTGTTCTAAGTGAGACTGTTCTAAGTGAGACTGTTCTAAGTGAGACTGTTCTAAGTGAGACTGTTCTAAGTGAGACTGTTCTAAGTGAGACTGTTCTAAGTGAGACTTCTCTAAGTGAGACTGTTCTAAGTGAGACTGTTCTAAGTGAGACTGTTCTAAGTGAGACTGTTCTAAGTGAGACTGTTCTAAGTGAGACTGTTCTAAGTGAGACTGTTCTAAGTGAGACTGTTCTAAGTGAGACTGTTCTAAGTGAGACTGTTCTAAGTGAGGCTTCTCTAAGTGAGGCTTCTCTAAGTGAGGCTTCTCTAAGTGAGGCTTCTCTAAGTGAGACTGTCTCTAAGTGAGACTGTTCTAAGTGAGGCTTCTCTAAGTGAGACTGTTCTAAGTGAGACTGTTCTAAGTGAGGCTTCTCTAAGTGAGACTGTTCTAAGTGAGGCTGTTCTAAGTGAGACTGTTCTAAGTGAGACTGTTCTAAGTGAGACTGTTCTAAGTGAGGCTTCTCTAAGTGAGACTGTTCTAAGTGAGACTGTTCTAAGTGAGACTGTTCTAAGTGAGACTGTTCTAAGTGAGACTGTTCTAAGTGAGACTGTTCTAAGTGAGACTGTTCTAAGTGAGACTGTTCTAAGTGAGACTTCTCTAAGTGAGACTGTTCTAAGTGAGACTGTTCTAAGTGAGACTGTTCTAAGTGAGACTGTTCTAAGTGAGACTGTTCTAAGTGAGACTGTTCTAAGTGAGGCTGCTCTAAGTGAGGCTGTTCTAAGTGAGACTGTTCTAAGTGAGACTGTTCTAAGTGAGACTGTTCTAAGTGAGACTGTTCTAAGTGAGGCTGTTCTAAGTGAGACTGTTCTAAGTGAGGCTTCTCTAAGTGAGACTGTTCTAAGTGAGACTGTTCTAAGTGAGACTGTTCTAAGTGAGACTGTTCTAAGTGAGACTGTTCTAAGTGAGGCTTCTCTAAGTGAGACTGTTCTAAGTGAGACTGTTCTAAGTGAGACTGTTCTAAGTGAGACTGTTCTAAGTGAGACTGTTCTAAGTGAGACTGTTCTAAGTGAGACTGTTCTAAGTGAGACTTTCTAAGTGAGGCTTCTCTAAGTGAGACTGTTCTAAGTGAGACTGTTCTAAGTGAGGCTTCTCTAAGTGAGACTGTTCTAAGTGAGACTGTTCTAAGTGAGACTGCTCTAAGTGAGGCTTCTCTAAGTGAGACTGTTCTAAGTGAGACTGTTCTAAGTGAGACTGTTCTAAGTGAGACTGTTCTAAGTGAGGCTTCTCTAAGTGAGACTGTTCTAAGTGAGACTGTTCTAAGTGAGACTGTTCTAAGTGAGGTTGTTCTAAGTGAGGCTTCTCTAAGTGAGACTGTTCTAAGTGAGACTGTTCTAAGTGAGACTGTTCTAAGTGAGACTTCTCTAAGTGAGACTGTTCTAAGTGAGACTGTTCTAAGTGAGACTGTTCTAAGTGAGACTGTTCTAAGTGAGACTGTTCTAAGTGAGACTGTTCTAAGTGAGGCTGCTCTAAGTGAGGCTGTTCTAAGTGAGACTGTTCTAAGTGAGACTGTTCTAAGTGAGACTGTTCTAAGTGAGACTGTTCTAAGTGAGGCTGTTCTAAGTGAGACTGTTCTAAGTGAGGCTTCTCTAAGTGAGACTGTTCTAAGTGAGACTGTTCTAAGTGAGACTGTTCTAAGTGAGACTGTTCTAAGTGAGACTTCTCTAAGTGAGGCTTCTCTAAGTGAGACTGTTCTAAGTGAGACTGTTCTAAGTGAGACTGTTCTAAGTGAGACTGCTCTAAGTGAGACTGCTCTAAGTGAGACTGTTCTAAGTGAGGCTTCTCTAAGTGAGGCTGCTCTAAGTGAGACTGTTCTAAGTGAGACTGTTCTAAGTGAGGCTGTTCTAAGTGAGGCTTCTCTAAGTGAGGCTGTTCTAAGTGAGGCTTCTCTAAGTGAGACTGCTCTAAGTGAGACTGTTCTAAGTGAGGCTTCTCTAAGTGAGGCTGCTCTAAGTGAGACTGTTCTAAGTGAGGCTTCTCTAAGTGAGGCTGCTCTAAGTGAGACTGTTCTAAGTGAGGCTGTTCTAAGTGAGACTGCTCTAAGTGAGGCTGTTCTAAGTGAGACTGTTCTAAGTGAGACTGTTCTAAGTGAGACTGTTCTAAGTGAGACTGTTCTTAAGTGAGGCTGCTCTAAGTGAGGCTGCTCTAAGTGAGGCTGTTCTAAGTGAGGCTGTTCAAAGTGAGGCTGCTCTAAGTGAGACTGCTCTAAGTGAGGCTTCTCTAAGTGAGACTGTTCTAAGTGAGACTGCTCTAAGTGAGACTGCTCTAAGTGAGGCTTCTCTAAGTGAGACTGTTCTAAGTGAGACTGTTCTAAGTGAGACTGTTCTAAGTGAGACTGCTCTAAGTGAGGCTGCTCTAAGTGAGGCTTCTCTAAGTGAGACTGTTCTAAGTGAGGCTGCTCTAAGTGAGACTGTTCTAAGTGAGACTGTTCTAAGTGAGGCTTCTCTAAGTGAGACTGTTTTAAGTGAGACTGTTCTAAGTGAGACTGTTCTAAGTGAGGCTTCTCTAAGTGAGACTGTTCTAAGTGAGGCTTCTCTAAGTGAGACTGTTCTAAGTGAGGCTTCTCTAAGTGAGACTGTTCTAAGTGAGGCTTCTCTAAGTGAGACTGTTCTAAGTGAGACTGTTCTAAGTGAGACTGTTCTAAGTGAGACTGTTCTAAGTGAGACTGTTCTAAGTGAGGCTTCTCTAAGTGAGACTGTTCTAAGTGAGGCTTCTCTAAGTGAGACTGTTCTAAGTGAGGCTGTTCTAAGTGAGGCTTCTCTAAGTGAGACTGTTCTAAGTGAGACTGTTCTAAGTGAGACTGTTCTAAGTGAGACTGTTCTAAGTGAGGCTTCTCTAAGTGAGACTGTTCTAAGTGAGACTGTTCTAAGTGAGGCTGCTCTAAGTGAGACTGTTCTAAGTGAGGCTGTTCTAAGTGAGGCTGTTCTAAGTGAGACTGTTCTAAGTGAGACTGTTCTAAGTGAGACTGTTCTAAGTGAGACTGTTCTAAGTGAGACTGTTCTAAGTGAGACTGTTCTAAGTGAGACTTCTCTAAGTGAGGCTTCTCTAAGTGAGACTGTTCTAAGTGAGACTGTTCTAAGTGAGACTGTTCTAAGTGAGACTGTTCTAAGTGAGACTTCTCTAAGTGAGGCTGTTCTAAGTGAGACTTCTCTAAGTGAGACTGTTCTAAGTGAGGCTGTTCTAAGTGAGACTGTTCTAAGTGAGACTGTTCTAAGTGAGACTGTTCTAAGTGAGACTGTTCTAAGTGAGACTGTTCTAAGTGAGACTGTTCTAAGTGAGACTTCTCTAAGTGAGACTGTTCTAAGTGAGACTGTTCTAAGTGAGACTGTTCTAAGTGAGACTGTTCTAAGTGAGACTGTTCTAAGTGAGACTGTTCTAAGTGAGACTGTTCTAAGTGAGACTGTTCTAAGTGAGACTGTTCTAAGTGAGACTGTTCTAAGTGAGGCTGTTCTAAGTGAGACTGTTCTAAGTGAGACTGTTCTAAGTGAGACTGTTCTAAGTGAGACTGTTCTAAGTGAGACTGTTCTAAGTGAGACTGTTCTAAGTGAGACTGTTCTAAGTGAGACTGTTCTAAGTGAGACTGTTCTAAGTGAGACTGTTCTAAGTGAGACTGTTCTAAGTGAGACTGTTCTAAGTGAGACTGTTCTAAGTGAGGCTTCTCTAAGTGAGGCTTCTCTAAGTGAGGCTTCTCTAAGTGAGGCTTCTCTAAGTGAGACTTCTCTAAGTGAGACTGTTCTAAGTGAGACTGTTCTAAGTGAGACTGTTCTAAGTGAGGCTTCTCTAAGTGAGGCTTCTCTAAGTGAGGCTTCTCTAAGTGAGGCTTCTCTAAGTGAGACTTCTCTAAGTGAGACTGTTCTAAGTGAGACTGTTCTAAGTGAGACTGTTCTAAGTGAGACTGTTCTAAGTGAGACTGTTCTAAGTGAGGCTGTTCTAAGTGAGACTGTTCTAAGTGAGACTTCTCTAAGTGAGACTGTTCTAAGTGAGACTGTTCTAAGTGAGGCTTCTCTAAGTGAGACTGTTCTAAGTGAGACTGTTCTAAGTGAGACTGTTCTAAGTGAGACTGTTCTAAGTGAGGCTGTTCTAAGTGAGACTGTTCTAAGTGAGGCTTCTCTAAGCGAGACTGTTCTAAGTGAGACTGTTCTAAGTGAGACTGTTCTAAGTGAGACTGTTCTAAGTGAGACTGTTCTAAGTGAGGCTTCTCTAAGTGAGACTGTTCTAAGTGAGACTGTTCTAAGTGAGACTGTTCTAAGTGAGACTGTTCTAAGTGAGGCTGTTCTAAGTGAGACTGTTCTAAGTGAGGCTTCTCTAAGTGAGACTGTTCTAAGTGAGGCTTCTCTAAGTGAGGCTGTTCTAAGTGAGACTGTTCTAAGTGAGGCTTCTCTAAGTGAGACTGTTCTAAGTGAGACTGTTCTAAGTGAGGCTTCTCTAAGTGAGGCTTCTCTAAGTGAGACTGTTCTAAGTGAGGCTTCTCTAAGTGAGGCTGTTCTAAGTGAGACTGTTCTAAGTGAGACTTCTCTAAGTGAGACTGCTCTAAGTGAGACTGTTCTAAGTGAGACTGTTCTAAGTGAGACTGTTCTAAGTGAGGCTTCTCTAAGTGAGACTGCTCTAAGTGAGACTGTTCTAAGTGAGACTGTTCTAAGTGAGACTGTTCTAAGTGAGACTGTTCTAAGTGAGACTGTTCTAAGTGAGACTGTTCTAAGTGAGACTGTTCTAAGTGAGACTGTTCTAAGTGAGGCTGTTCTAAGTGAGACTGTTCTAAGTGAGGCTTCTCTAAGTGAGGCTTCTCTAAGTGAGGCTTCTCTAAGTGAGGCTTCTCTAAGTGAGACTTCTCTAAGTGAGACTGTTCTAAGTGAGGCTTCTCTAAGTGAGACTGCTCTAAGTGAGACTGTTCTAAGTGAGACTGTTCTAAGTGAGACTGTTCTAAGTGAGACTGTTCTAAGTGAGACTGTTCTAAGTGAGACTGTTCTAAGTGAGACTGTTCTAAGTGAGGCTTCTCTAAGTGAGGCTGTTCTAAGTGAGGCTTCTCTAAGTGAGGCTGCTCTAAGTGAGACTGTTCTAAGTGAGGCTTCTCTAAGTGAGGCTGCTCTAAGTGAGACTGTTCTAAGTGAGGCTTCTCTAAGTGAGGCTGCTCTAAGTGAGACTGTTCTAAGTGAGGCTGTTCTAAGTGAGACTGCTCTAAGTGAGGCTGTTCTAAGTGAGGCTGTTCTAAGTGAGACTGTTCTAAGTGAGACTGTTCTAAGTGAGGCTTCTCTAAGTGAGACTGTTCTAAGTGAGACTGTTCTAAGTGAGACTGTTCTAAGTGAGACTGTTCTAAGTGAGACTGTTCTAAGTGAGGCTGTTCTAAGTGAGACTGTTCTAAGTGAGACTGTTCTAAGTGAGGCTGCTCTAAGTGAGACTGTTCTAAGTGAGGCTTCTCTAAGTGAGGCTGCTCTAAGTGAGACTGTTCTAAGTGAGGCTGTTCTAAGTGAGGCTGTTCTAAGTGAGACTGTTCTAAGTGAGACTGTTCTAAGTGAGACTGTTCTAAGTGAGACTGTTCTTAGTGAGGCTGCTCTAAGTGAGGCTGCTCTAAGTGAGGCTGTTCAAAGTGAGGCTGTTCAAAATGAGGCTGCTCTAAGTGAGACTGCTCTAAGTGAGGCTTCTCTAAGTGAGGCTGCTCTAAGTGAGGCTACTCTAAGTGAGGCTGCTTTAAGTGAGGCTGCTTTAAGTGAGGCTGCTCTAAGTGAGACTGTTCAAAGTGAGACTGTTCAAAGTGAGACTGTTCAAAATGAGGCTGCTCTAAGTGAGACTGTTCTAAGTGAGGCTGCTCTAAGTGAGGATGCTCTAAGTGAGGCTGCTCTAAGTGAGACTGTTCAAAGTGAGGCTTTTCAAAGTGAGACTGCTCTAAATGAGGCTACTCTAAGTGAGGCTGCTCTAAGTGAGGCTGCTCTAAGTGAGGATGCTCTAAGTGAGGCTGCTCTAAGTGAGGATGCTCTAAGTGAGGCTGCTCTAAGTGAGGCTGCTCTAAGTGAGGCTGCTCTAAATGAGGCAGCTCTAAGTGAGGCTGCTCTTAGTGAGACTGTTCTAAGTGAGGCTGCTCTAAGTGAGGCTAACACTGATGGTTGTCTGTAGATGTTTGAGCTCTAAGTGAGGCTGCTCCAGGTAAGGCTGCTCTAAGTGAGGCTGCTCTAAGTGAGACTGCTCTAAGTGAGACTGCTCTAAGTGAGGCTGCTCTAAGTGAGGCTGCTCTAAGTGAGGCTGCTCTAAGTGAGGCTGCTCTAATTGAGGCTGCTCTAAGTGAAATTGCTCTAAGTAAGGCTGCTCTAAGTGAGTCTGCTCTAAGTGAGGCTACTCTAAGTGAGGCTACTCTAAGTGAGGCTGCTCTAAGTGAGGCTGCTCTAATTGAGGCTTCTCAAAGTGAGGCTAACAAGGGCAGTTGTATGTAGATGTCTGAGCTGATGGACATCTCATGGGGAACACATCATGTCGGTAGCGGGTGCCTTTGTGATGGTAAATAAAGCTATTATTAACATTTTCTCTCTCTCTCTCTCTCTCTCTCTCTCTCTCTCTCTTCCTCATTTTCTTCCTCTTGTCCAGGTAGGTCACCATCACTAGATCATGACTTACGTCATCCACAATCTAATAATTATCAATCATTCATGTCAAATACTTCAGAGAGAATTTGCAGGGGATTCCAATCTTTGCACAATGTCCATCAACTGTCTTCTGTCCCCTCTTGATCCCTCCTGCGCTGTTAGACATCGCATAGGGCCTGTGGTGTTTTGTGTGGCGAATGTTCTTTTGAAGTGTCTCTCTAGGTTTTCCTCTTTTATTCTGTATCCTGATATTTTTCTCATAGAAAGTCCTGTTTTGGAATTCTCTTGTTGTCTCTTCTCAGCACATGTCCAACATATGTTTATCTTCTCTCTTTAATTGTAGATGAGATCTTTGATTGCATGGTCATCTCTTTTATTTCTATAGTAGCTTCCGTCAGTCATAGTTGATTGGTCATCTCTTTTATTTCTATAGTAGCTTCCGTCAGTCATAGTTGATTGGTCATCTCTTTTATTTCTATAGTAGCTTCCGTCAGTCATAGTTGATTGGTCATCTCTTTTATTTCTATAGTAGCTTCCGTCAGTCATAGTTGATTGGCCATCTCTTTTATTTCTATAGTAGCTTCCGTCAGTCATAGTTGATTGGTCATCTCTTTTATTTCTATAGTAGCTTCCGTCAGTCATAGTTGATTGGTCATCTCTTTTATTTCTATAGTAGCTTCCGTCAGTCATAGTTGATTGGTCATCTCTTTTATTTCTATAGTAGCTTCCGTCAGTCATAGTTGATTGGTCATCTCTTTTATTTCTATAGTAGCTTCCGTCAGTCATAGTTGATTGGTCATCTCTTTTATTTCTATAGTAGCTTCCGTCAGTCATAGTTGATTGGTCATCTCTTTTATTTCTATAGTAGCTTCCGTCAGTCATAGTTGATTGGTCATCTCTTTTATTTCTATAGTAGCTTCCGTCAGTCATAGTTGATTATGGATTTTCCAGCGCCCCTAGAAATATTATTTTTTTCTTTCTTTTTCGTAGTGTATACTCTTTTCCTATAAATCTGCCTGCCTCTTGTTTGAGTTGGAGCTTTAGAGTGTGTTTCCAAAGATTGTGGTCTGCAGCTATTTCTTCCCAGGCTGCAGGGTTTATGTTCAGGGCCTTCATGTCACGTTTACATACGTCTACAATTCGAAATTTTGGGCGCCCCCTAGTTCTTTGCCATCTGCCAGTTGTCCGTAGAGTATATCTTTTGGTATGCGGCCATCTTTCATACGGTGTACGTGGCCAAGCCAGCGTAACCTACGTTGTTTGAGCAGCGTGTAGATGTTCTGGAGGTCAGTGTGAGTCATATTTAAATATTTGTCCTGAAAATATTGTATGGTGAACTTAAGGACGGAAAGAGACCAAAGGGTAGACTATGGATGAGATATAAGGATGTTTGCAGGGCTTCCTTGTGGGAATTCTCTGTCAGTGGAAAAAACAGGGAAAATCTGGCTGCAGATCTAACACATGGAGAGCAAAAATAAAAAAATGGCACAACAACTCTCAAGGCAGTGTTGATATCAAATTCAGAAGACAAAAGGCGCAGAAGAAAGGAGACAAGGCCATGAATATTGTTAGTTCTGCGGTTGGATCTGTCTATCCAATATTGGCAGATTCAGCCACGAGAGATGCTGTTCAGCAAAGCAGATCCAGAATAAAGTAAAGTAAAGTACCCCCGTCACGCCAAGTGGCGTATAGGGAAATATGGTGTTAGTGACCCTATATTTTACAGACCTTCAGCACATGATTTTTGGGGTAATGTGGTCGGTATTACGCCTGTGCTGCTTTACTTTCCCAGAAAAAAATCCGGTACCCATTTAAGGCTAGGTGAACCGGAAGCCGTCGGTTGAGATCGAACCCTACCCCTTGTCCGTGGTAGTCCAGTTCACTAACCACTGAGCTATCGCGGCTCCCAGATCCAGCATAAGACACTAATATTTTTACCAAACTACTGACTTATCATGATTGCTTGTTACCAACCGTCTGTCAAGACGCCAAAGGCCATATAATCTTGAATTCATTTCATTGTACACAGAGTATTTTTCTTAGGTATTTGTCCTCAAAAGCATTTATTTTTTTTCTTAATCTCTTTTGATGTTATCCAGCTTTCACACACATAAGTATTGATAATATGGTTTTATTATGTTCTGTTCCCTACTAACTAATCAATTCTTTCCATAAACCCAATCACAGTGTTCTCATATGGGTCACATACCTGGCTGACATATGCTCTGTTGTTGAATCAATGATAATTTTTTTTACCAGGTGATTCCTGTCATGACTCATTCAAAGTTTATTCAGGTAAACAACAAATAAACTTATTGTTTGTCTATCCACTTTACATTTTCCTTCTCCGTGACTCATTCAAAGTTTATTCAGATAAACAACAAATAAACTTATTGTTTGTCTTGCCACTTAACATTTTCCTCCTTCGTGACTCATTCAACATCCCTCCAGGTGAGCCAGTGAATATCACAAATTCTGGTGGCTGATACGATAAAACTTTCTCTCGTACAGACAGTACCAAACATAGTAGGATCAACTTCCACTCATACAGTCAGTACCAAACATAGTAGGATCAACTTCCTCTCATACAGTCAGTACCAAACATAGTAGGATCAACTTCCTCTCATACAGTTAGTACCAAACATAGCACGATCAACTTTCTCTCATACAGTCAGTACCAAACATAGCATGATCAACTTTCTCTCATACAGTCAGTACCAAACATAGCATGATCAACTTTCTCTCATACAGTCAGTACCAAACATAGTAGGATCAACTTCCTCTCATACAGTCAGTACCAAACGTAGTAGGATCAACTTCCTCTCATACAGTCAGTACCAAACATAGTAGGATCTACTTCCTCTCATACAGTCAGTACCAAACATAGTAAGATCTACTTCCTCTCATACAGTCAGTACCAAACATAGTAAGATCAACTTCCTCTCATACAGTCAGTACCAAACATAGCACAATCAACTTCCTCTCATACAGTCAGTACCAAACATAGCATGATCAACTTCTTCTCATACAGTCAGTACCAAATATAGCACAATCAACTTCGTCTCATACAGTCAGTACCAAACATAGCACAATCAACTTTCTCTCATACAGTCAGTACCAAACATAGCATGAACAACTTCCTCTCATACAGTCAGTACCAAACATAGCACAAACAACTTCCTCTCATATAGTCAATATCAAAACATAGCACAAACAACGTCCTCTCATACAGTCAGTACCAAACATAGCACATCAACTACCTCTCATACAGTCAGTACCAAAAATAGCACAATCAACTTTCTCTCGTACAGTCAGTACCAAAAATAGCGTAATCAACTTTCTCTCATGAAATCAGTACCAAACATAGCATAATCAACTTTCCTTGTACAGTCAGTACCAAATATAGCACAATCATCTTTCTCTCATAAAGTCAGTACCAAACATAGCACAATCAATTTCATCTCGTACAGTCAGTACCAAACATAGAACAATCAACCTCCTCTCATACAGTCAGTACTAAACACATCATGATCAACTTCCTCTCATACAGTCAGTACCAAACATAGCATGATCAACTTCCTCTCATACAGTCAATACCAAACATAGCATGATCAACTTCCTCTCATACAGTCAGTACCAAACATAGCATGATCAACTTCCTCTCATACAGTCAGTACCAAACATAGCATGATCAACTTCCTCTCATACAGTCAGTACCAAACATAGCATGATCAACTTCCTCTCATACCGTCAGTACCAAACATAGCATGATCAACTTCCTCTCATACAGTCAGTACCAAACATAGCATGATCAACTTCTTCTCATACAGTCAGTACCAAACATAGCATGATCAACTTCCTCTCATACAGTCAGTACCAAACATAGCATGATCAACTTCCTCTCATACAGTCAGTACCAAACATAGCATGATCAACTTCCTCTCATACAGTCAGTACCAAACATAGCATGATCAACTTCCTCTCATATAGTCAGTACCAAACATAGCATGATCAACTTCCTCTCATACAGTCAGTACCAAACATAGCATGATCAACTTCCTCTCATACAGTCAGTACCAAACATAGCATGATCAACTTCCTCTCATATAGTCAGTACCAAACATAGCATGATCAACTTCCTCTCATACAGTCAATACCAAACATAGCATGATCAACTTCCTCTCATACAGTCAGTACCAAACATAGCATGATCAACTTCCTCTCATACAGTCAGTACCAAACATAGCATGATCAACTTCCTCTCATATAGTCAGCACCAAACATAGCATGATCAACTTCCTCTCATACAGTCAATACCAAACATAGCATGATCAACTTCCTCTCATACAGTCAGTACCAAACATAGCATGATCAACTTCCTCTCATACAGTCAGTACCAAACATAGCATGATCAACTTCCTCTCATATAGTCAGCACCAAACACAGCATGATCAACTTCCTCTCATATAGTCAGTACCAAACATAGCATGATCAACTTCCTCTCATACAGTCAGTACCAAACTTAGAACAAGCAACTTTGTCTCATACAGTCAGTACCAAACATAGCATGATCATCTTTCTCTCGTACAGTCAGTACCAAACATAGCATGATCAACTTTCTCTTGTACAGTCAGTACCAAACATAGCACAATCAACTTTCTCTCGTACAGTCAGTACCAAACATAGCACAATTAACTTCCTCTCGTACAGTCAGTACCAAACATAGCATGATCAACTTCCTCTCACACAGTCAGTACCAAACATAGCATGATCAACTTCTTCTCATACAGTCAGTACCAAACATAGCACAATCAACTTCCTCTCATACAGTCAGTACCAAACATAGCACAATCAACTACCTCTCATACAGTCAGTACCAAAAATAGCACAATCAACTTTCTCTCGTACAGTCAGTACCAAAAATAGCGTAATCAACTTTCTCTCATGAAATCAGTACCAAACATAGCATAATCAACTTTCCCTTGTACAGTCAGTACCAAATATAGCACAATCATCTTTCTCTCATAAAGTCAGTACCAAACATAGCATGATCAACTTTGTCTTGTACAGTCAGTACCAAACATAGCATGATCAACTTTGTCTTGTACAGTCAGTACCAAACATAGCACAATCAACTTTGTCTCATACAGTCAGTACCAAACATAGCATGATCAACTTCCTCTCATACAGTCAGTACCAAACATAGCATGATCAACTTTGTCTTGTACAGTCAGTACCAAACATAGCATGATCAACTTCCTCTCATAGTCAGTACCAAAGGTTACTTGATTGTGTTACTTTGGTATAGACAAGTGAGAATATAAGGGAGATTTTAAAATCTAGGCAACATTACCCAATCTCCATAGACATTACCCTTGGAAGGTCATCTCTTTGCTGTTTTCACACCTGACACTTAAAGGTTTCAAGTGAAACATGACACATTGATGATTTATCTTATGCACAGTTGTTTGACACTGATACTTTAGTTGCACTACTTATTCAATGCTTACCAGAAATAATAATCCAGACATTCTAATTATATTATATATTCAAATGTATTCATCATCATCGAGTGCTGTCTCCGCAACAAAGGTTGGCTACCATGGATCGCTATTCCAGTTTGTTTCTTGCTTTGATGGTGCAGGTTGTCATAGAGTGACCTGTCCATCTTTTGATGTTAATCGTCCATGTTTATCTTGGTCTGTCTCTGCCTCTTTTACCTTGTATTTTCCCTTCAAATATTACTTTTATTAGGCTGTTGTGTCTTTTAACGTGTCTCAAAAATTTCATTTGTTTTGTCTTAATTGTATTTTGTAGTTCTCTTTTATTTTTAGTTGTTTTAAAACTTCATCATTTGTTTTCTTTTCTTTCCATCCAATTCTACCTATTCTTTTGTAAATCCACATTTCAAAGGCTTCAATTTTCTGTTCTGTTTTCTTGTCTAATGTCCATGTTCCTGCACGATATAGGAATATTGAGAAGATTACTAAATGCTTACTTTAGCTAAATTATTGTAAGCTTTGTGTGCGTGTGGCGTCACAAACTAGAACCACTTCCATAACATATTTTAAGAACAAGTTGAAAGTACTAGGCTTAAGATATCTTCACTTGTAAATCTGCCTATCTACTGACCTTTCAAGCCATAGCCAGCCCATAGGGCATAGACCGAGATACTCTTTCTCTTATCTATATTTTTATTCTAGCAGTTTTCAATCCTTGTAAAGATCTTTTATCAGATCTCAACATTTGTCTCTGTTCTGTGCAAGTAACTCTATCTCTTTGAGGGAGCTGATTCCTGCTGCTCTTGCCTCTCTGATCAATATTCTTTGCATTGTCTCTCTGGGTCGGCCTCTTTTCCTCTTACCTGTTGTTTCCCACATGAGGGCTTGCTTTGCTATACACTGATAAATGCTACAACAATTTCCAAGATTGGAACTAAAATATCATTTTGGAATTAAAATAAACAGCTGTGCATAAGAAAGAAATCATTTTATAAAAATTACTTACATCAAGAGAACTTTTGAAGGAGAAATATACAAGATAAAAATCATTTTATAAAAATTACTTACATCAAGAGAACTTTGAAGGAGAAATATATATGATAAAAATCATTTTATAAAAATTACTTACATCAAGAGAACTTTTGAAGGAGAAGTATGTCTGGTCAGTCGAAAGTTCTGATTTCTTCTTCTTTTTTGTCATGACAACCTTGTCTGCAAACAAAAAGACATGTCTCTCCTTGCTCCTGGGAGAACCCCCATCTCCCTCCCATACAGTGAAGTCATCCTGGGAGAGAAAGAAAATGGGAGTCAAAATAAGATTTAATGTGTAGACATGGAGCCACTTAGGGAGCCACAATAGCTCAGTAGTTAGTGAACTGGACTACAAAGAACAAGAGGTAGGGTTCGATCCCAACTGACGGCTTCCGGGTTCACCCAGCCTTAAATAGGCACCGGATTTTTTTCTGGGAAAGTAAAGCAACATGGGTGTAATACCGACCACATTACTCCAAAATTCATGTGCTGAAGGTCTGTAAAATTTATGGTCACTAACACCATATTCCCTATACGCCACTTGGTGTGACGGGGCTCTTTACTTTACTTTACAATAAATGAGAGACAGAGCTATTGTACATATATGGCCTTTGGCGTTTTGACAGACAATTGGTAGCAAGAAATCAGGACTTGTTAGTTGTTTGGTAAAATATTAATGTCTTATGCTGGATGCTGTTTTACTCTCATGGCTGAATATGCCAATATTGTATATAAATCTGACTGCAGAATGAACAAGATGCATTTGAAGTGCCTGGCCTCATCTCCATTCTCCTGCATCTTCTATCTTCTGAATTTGACATCAACACTTCCTCGAATGTTGCTGTGATGATTTTTATTTTTGCTCTCCATGTGCTAACAATCTGATGCCAGACTTTCCCAGTTGCTTTTGCTGATAGAGATCTATATTAGAACAATAATCTAACATCTGTGACACAATGTAAACTAGAACAAAGATCTGACAACTAAGGTACAATTTATGTTAGAACAATGACCCACAACTTTACTATACATAGAATGATGTTTTGAAAGAACTTACATGCCGAAGCAGGTTCCCAACATCTGTGCTGTCTACCTCAAAGCCATCCAATAAGGGCAGAAGTTTGCTGTTCTCAACAGTCTTTTCTATAGCAATCAACATCGCAATGGCCTCCTGCACCTGTGTGCAGTCTTCTCCAGCCCTCGCAGCATACCGGAGAATGCCCTAGAAGAGAGAACAAGAAAACATTAAAGATATGTGAAGGTTTCAGCATTAGATCATTATATATCCCTTGACATGCGGGAGTACATAGGAATGAAAGAGCGGACAGGTTGGCTAGCTGTGCTGTTGTTGAGGACGGGCAACCAATGGATCGGGCAGACATCATCAATGCCCTTCGAGATGTGGGAAGAGCACAGGACTTTGATGACCACAGATCCACGTTACTTCTTCGGATGATAGAAATGGGAGTTAAGATGGGCACAGCCAGAAATGAGAAACTTAGTGGCCGTGTAAGAAGACTTATCAACCAACATAGAACTGGAGTCGTCAGTCGCTGGACACTGAGGGAATTGCTGAGGAGGGGATCTGAGCACCTATGGACATGTTCAGAGTGCAATGATGATGACCCGCAAATAACTCAATATCGGAGGGGCAAATGGATCTGATAGGTTTAAAATCAAGAGTGTAAATCGTTTCATGATAAAACTTGATCCAACATACAAAGTTTCTTCTCTTTCTGTTATTTTTTCCTATATGCTCATAATACAGGAAAGTGATTAGAAATTGTGCATTACAGATGGAGAATGGCACAGAACAGAAGTAATGTTTTGTCAGAGAGTTCAGATAATGGGCACAAAACATGCACAATGCAGATAGTAAATCTGAAAGAGAAAATCCAAAAAAAGAAGAGTGAGTGAGGGAGAGATGGAGGGAGGGAGTGAGGGAAGGAGGGAAGGAAGGAAGGAAGGAGGGAAGGAAGGCAGGAAGGAGGGAAGGAAGGAAGGAAGGAAGGAAGGAAGGAAGGAAGGAAGGAAGGAAGGAAGGGAGGGAGGGAGGGAGGGAGGGAGGGAGGGAGGGAGGGAGGGAGGGAGGGAGGGAGGGAGGGAGGGAGGGAGGGAGGGTGGCAGAATGGATTGAGGGAGGGAGGGAGGAAAGATGGAAGGGGAGGGAGGAAGGGAGGGAGGAAGGAAGGAAGGAAGGAAGGAAGGAAGGAAGGAAGGAAGGAAGGAAGGAAGGAAGGAAGGAAGGAAGGAAGGAAGGAAGGAAGGAAGGAAGGAAGGAAGGAAGGAAGGAAGGAAGGAGGGAGGGAGGGAGGGAGGGAGGGAAGGAGGGAGGGAGGGAGGATACCCTCACATCTTGAGTGTGATTTATACTTTGGACAAAAACTGATAAATTATAAAGAGTCTTAATCTGCAAAAGAAATGACAGAAGTAGAGGGAATTTAATGTGAACAAATAATGAAAAAGCTCAGCTCAAATGTATTTCTCCACCCCTTACTTATGCATATGTTGAATAACACAACTAAACAGAAATTAGAAACATTTGTTTGAGAACAATTCTGAATATCAAATGATGTGCCAGGATCAGACATAAAGATGTCTGGGAAAGAACAAAAGAGTGGTCAATCAAGTAATAGATGGTGTGCCATGATCAGATATAAAGATATCTGGGAAAGAACAAAAGAGTGGTCAATCAAGTAATAGATGGTGAGACAGGATCAGATATAAAGGTATCTGGGAAAGAACAAAAGAGTGGTCAATCAAGTAACAGATGGTGTGCCAGGATCAGATATAAAGGTATCTGGGAAAGAACAAAAGAGTGGTCAATCAAGTAATAGATGGTGAGACAGGATCAGATATAAAGGTATCTGGGAAAGAACAAAAGAGTGGTCAATCAAGTAACAGATGGTGAGACAGGATCAGATATAAAGGTATCTGGGAAAGAACAAAAGAGTGGTCAATCAAGTAATAGATGGTGAGACAGGATCAGATATAAAGGTATCTGGGAAAGAACAAAAGAGTGGTCAATCAAGTAACAGATGGTGTGCCAGGATCAGACATAAAGATATCTGGGAAAGAACAAAAGAGTGGTCAATCAAGTAATAGATGGTGAGACAGGATCAGATATAAAGGTATCTGGGAAAGAACAAAAGAGTGGTCAATCAAGTAATAGATGGTGAGACAGGATCAGATATAAAGGTATCTGGGAAAGTACAAAAGAGAGGTCAATCAAGTAATAGATGGTGAGACAGGATCAGATATAAAGGTATCTGGGAAAGAACGAAGGAAGGGTAATTGAGTAACAGTTGATGAATAGAAGATTGTTAAGGATTGGGCACACACTAAGAAAACTTGAAGCCAGTATAGCAAGACAGGTATTTTCTTGAACCCACAGGGGATGAGAAAGCCAGGAAAGCCCAGGAATACTTGAAGAAAAGAAGGCATAGGAACCTTCTAGAACACTGGCCTAGATTAAAGTAAAGTAGAGAAAATATCCAAGAATAGGGATGGACTGAGAGACCTTGCCTGTGGCCTATGCCCAAATATGGGGTCTAAAGGGCTTTGATTGATTGGTTGATTACTTATGCAAGCGATAGCTGGAAAACAATGAAAGAAACAGAAATTAAACTAGATGCATATGAAAATATTTTTTTTTTCTGGGAAAGTAAAGTGGCACAGGCGTAATACCGACCACATTACCACAAAAATCATGCGCTGAAGGTCTGTAAAATTTATGGTCACTAACACCATATTCCCTATACACCACTTGGCGTGATGGGGGCTCTTTACTTTCATCATCATCAAGTACCGGGCCTGCTGGCGTTGGTGATCATGTCTCTACACAACTTTTGATCTCGACAGTTAATTATCATTTCTGTTGTTGACCTTCTGCCAAGCCATTCTCTTAAGCTGTCTGGTATTTTTTCTCTTTGCTTCCCTCTATCTCTTCGTCCCTCAATTTTCCCAGTTGTTACTATATATTCCAGCTGTTCCCTTCTCATTACATGGCCAAAAAATGATGATTGTTTCTTCCTAATATTGGAAATTAGCTCTCTTTTTGCTTTGGGCTCTTTCAGAACGTTTTCATTACTCTTCTTAGCTGTCCATGGTATTCTCAACATCTTCTGTAAAACCACATTTCTACAGCCTCCAGTGATTTTCTTGTCTGTTGTCCTATTGTCCATGGTTCACATCCATATGTTAAGACTGGCTCTACATAACATTTCTCTTTACTTTACTTTTATATGAAAATAGATGTCTGAGGAAAATACTTTCTACACAATGAAAATAATGTAAAGATTTGTACAGAAGTAAGAGAAATGGCCATGCTATCAACAGCCTCATCTGCAATGAAGAAAAAAAGATTGGCATAAATTGGCCATGAGATGAGAAGAGATGACAAGAACATTTAAGGCCAGCCTTTAAATGGAAAATAATGGGAAAAAGAAAAATATAAGTCAATCTTGAGAGACACTAAGAAGAACTGATAAGAGAGGCAATGACAGCTTGCATTGACTGCCTCAATGAGATTTCAAAGCCCACCCAGAATGGGGACTTATGGCAAGGAATAATGAAAAAATTAGATAAAGAAAAAAATAGAAAAAAACTGTATGGTTACAGCTTCATTGTAACAAATGGACAACACAAACCAGAACGATGTTTCTGCTCAATTGGTCTTCAGCAGGAACAATCATACAACGCACATACAAATATGTATTTAAAATAATAATTAAAATAATTAATTAATTTAAAAAAATAAAAAATAAAATTATTTAAAAATTATGGTAAGCAAGTTACACTGAGGGCCCTGTGTGATCTCTGACAGCGCTGGAGGTGGGATGATGGCAAATGACCCTGAACCTGCAATATTAGATCGCTGAGATAATGATGAGGAACATGTGTAAAAATTCCTCTTCTTCTCCTACCTTTTTAGCTCCCTGTGGAGCATAGGTCTTCAACAAACACTTTCCAAGTCATTCTGTTTTTTGCCATTCTTTTAAGATCATTCCATGTCTTCCCTATCATCTTCATCTCTGCTTCTATCTGTCTTCTCCAAGAATTCCTTGGTCTTCCTCTTTGTCTTTTCCCCTGGGGATTCCAAAAAAGGGCCTGTTGTGTAATACTCTCAGTTGGCTTCCGTAGTGTGTGTCCTATCCAGCGCCATCATCTTCACTGTATCTCTTTATCCACTGGTATTTGATTGGTACATTTCCATAATTCTATCTTAGTGATTTTGTCCTGCCATTTCCATTCTTTTATTCTGCATAAGCATCCATTAATGACCAAAATTTTCAACTCAAATGTTAAGGCGGTCCTATTATATGGTTGTGAAACATGGAGAACAACAAAATTGACAATCATGAAGATGTGTAAAAATTAGTAACATTAAATCACTCTTACCCTGAGTAACAGCTGGTACATCTTAAGTCTGTCGATGGGTCGCTTCAGGAAGTTACTGATGTCAGTCTCTGACAGCGATGCTTTGATACTCAAATCCTACCGAGGAAAAAGAGGCACAGATGAGGAACCAAAGAAGATGGTAATCATAGCTATGTTATCATAGGATTCTATTCTATTCTATTCTCATCATTATCAAGTACCGGGCCTGCTGGCGTATGTGATCATGTCTCTCCACAACTTTCGGTCTCGACTGTTATTTATCATTTCTGTTGTTGACCTTCTGCCAAGCCATTCTCTTAAGCTGTCTGGTACCTTTTCTCTTTGCTTCCCTCTATCTCATCATTCCTCAATTTTTCCAGTTGTTACAATATATTCCAGTTATTCTCTTCTCATTATATGGCCAAAAAATGATGATTGTTTTTTCCTAATATTAGAAATTAGCTCTCTTTTTGCTTTGACCTCTTTCAGAACATTTTCATTACTCTTCTTAGCTGTCCATGGTATTCTCAACATTCCTCTGTAAAACCACATGTCTAAAGACTCCATATTCTATTCTATTCTATTTTATTCTATTCTGTTCTGTTCCGTTCAGTTCCATTCTGTTCTATTCTGTTCTAATCTATTCTATTCTATTCTATTCTATTCTATTCTATTCTATTCTATTCTATTCTATTCTATTCTATTCTATTCTATTCTATTCTATTATGTTCTATTCTATTCTATTCTATTCTATTCTATTCTATTCTATTCTGTTCTGTTCTGTTCTATTCTACTCTATTCTATTCTATTCTATTCATTGAATCAGTTTCACTGCAGTCGGGGCATCCCCATATCTTCTCCACCACCAGTCTCAGCAATTCTCGAAGTGTATGCAGACAGATTTTTCCTGTAAGGTGCTGATTATAGATAGATGTATATATCTGCTTTTCCCACTCCAGATTGTTTCTAAGTTTCTCATTTCTGGCTGTGCCCATCTTAATTCCCATCTCTTTCATCCGAAGGATTGACGTGGACTCATGGATGTCGAAATTGAGATGATAATTTTATGTCACTATTAGGCTCAACAGGAAATGACATATTTCGTTACTGCTAACACTGACCTTGAAAAAAGCTCGGACGTCATCAGATTCCAGGAGGATTGAGGCAGCTTGTCTGTCTCCCCAGAATTGGACGTAGTTGTCAAACTCAGATTTCTGGGTCAGGTACAAAATTTCAAGAAAGATTGAAATGTGAATTGATGGGTTGTTTACTGGGTGGGTTGAAGGAAGGGCAAGAGGAGATTGGGTAAGTGAGTGAGAGAGTGAGTGAGTGAGTGAGTGAGTGAGTGAGTGAGTGAGTGAGTGAGTGAGTGAGTGAGTGAGTGAGAGAGTGGGTGGGTGAGTGAGTGAATGAGTGAGTGAGTGAGTGAGTGAGTGATAGTCAATAAATAGATAGATGATGGATGTAGTGTAGATGGTCTAATTGGGTTGGTAGATGATTGTTGGAGCAAGACACAAGCAGTCATCCAATTAAATCGAGGGAGATAATCATTCCCTCATGTTTCTGATACTGTTAATACACAGTTTTTGCCCCTGACCATTGCTTTAGTTTAAATAGCCTTCTGGAGGCGAAGGCGCGCCTCACAGCACCAGAGCTGGAAGTTGTCAGCGACCAACTGCTGACAGCTTGCGTCAGGATCGGTGAACCAAAACTATCCAGATCCTGCTCTACCTCCTCGTGGTGCCTCTAGTAACAGACTAACCTGTCTAGTCTGGCCAAGCAAGTAGGGATCGAAGAGGGAAGACTATCCGGTACTCAAAAATGTCATGCTGAAGTCGAATGTATAGGGCCAAAATGCGCAAATATGACAGTTATACTGTAAACCATAACACAACGCAGACACGCCCATTTAACATCCTTTCAAGGGCGGATGATGAAGTGGTACACTCCTTTAGTCATGGGGCGAACGCAAGCAAGCAAGCAAATAGCCTTCTTTCCATTACTTTTATTGCCAATTTCTGTAGCCCCCTCTCAATTACTTTTCTTACCAATTATTTTCTACATTACATCATCATCATTGAGTGCCATCTCCGCAATGAAGGTTTGCTACCATAGAGCACCATTCTGCTCTGTTTCTTGCTTTGATGGTGCTTATTGTCAGGTCGGCTTGTCCATCTTTTGATGTTACTCGTCCATGTTAGTCTGTTTTTAACATGGCCCAAAAATCACATTTGTCTTGTTTGAATTGTATTTAGTAGTTCTCTTTTCATTGTTAATTGTCTTAAGACTTCATTGTTTGTTTACTTTTCTTTCCATCTAACAAAGACTTCAATTTTCTGTTCTGTTTTATTGTCCAATGTCCATGTTTCTGCACCATATAGGAATGTTGAGAAGACATAACATTTTGCTATTCTTAGTTTTAGCCCTGGTGTTATTTGTTTTGATGTTAGTATATTTTTCATGACATTAAAATTACTTTTTGCCATTCCTATTATTTTGTTTATTTCAGTTGTACATTTTCCATCAATAGTTATGGTATTTCCAAGGTAGTTATAGTCCTGAACTGTTTCTAGATCTATTCCTTTGATATCCACTTGTTGGTTTGTCTCTACATTATACTTTATACATATACAATCCTTACTCCCTAATAAACTCCAAATAAAAACTCAGATCCAAATACCTCATGACGACTGCCCTGGATAAGCGGCCTTTATTCTCTGGTCCTATACATATTTTTCCCAGTACCAGTCAAATACCAGTGGAGATACCAGAGATACAGCGAAGACGATGGCGCTGGATAGGACACACACCACAGAAGCTAACTGAGAGTATTACACAACAGGCCCTTTTTTGGAATCCCCAAGGGAAAAGACAAAGAGAAAGACCAAGGTATTCTTGGAGAAGACAGATAGAAGCAGAGATGAAGATGTTGGGGAAGACATGGAACGATCTAGAAAAGAATGGCAAGAAACAGAACGGCTTGGAAAGTGTTTGTTGAAGGTCTATGCTCTACTGGGAGCTGAAAGATAGAAGAAGAATACATATTTTTCTAATAGATGACCCTGTTTTATAATTCTCTTCTTTTCTCTTCCCAACATATGCTGGACATATGTCCATCTTCTCTTCCTAATTGAAGGGGACATTTTCTCCATCATCATCATCAAGTACCTGGCCTGCTGGCGTAGGTGATCATGTCTCTCCACAACTTTCTATCTCGACTGTTATTTATCATTTCTGTTGTTGACCTTCTGTCAAGCCATTCTCTTAATCTGTCTGGTATTTTTTCTCTTTGCTTCCCTCTATTTCTTTGTCCCTCAATTTTCCCAGTTGTTACAATATATTCAAATTGTTCTCTTCTCATTACATGGCCAACAAATTATGATTGTTTCTTCCTAATATTGGAAATTATCTTTCTTTTTTACCTTGGACATACTATAACCAGTGATGAAATCACTCACAGTACAACTGAAATAAACAAAAGAATAGGAATGGCAAAAAGTAATTTTAATGTCATGAAGGACATACTAACATCAAAACAAATAACACCAAAGCTAAAACTAAGAATAGCAAAATGTTACATCTTCTCAATATTCCTATATGGTGCTGAAACATGGACATTAGACAAGAAAACAGAACAGAGAATTGAAGCCTTTGAAATGTGGATATATAGAAGAATAGGTAGAATTGGATGGAAGGAAAAGAAAACAAACGATGAAGTCTTAAAACAACTAAAAATGAAAAGAGAACTACTGGATACAATTAGAACAAGACAAATGCGATTCTTGGGCCATGTTAAAAGACACAACAGCCTACTGAAAGTAATCATGGAGGGGAAAATACAAGGTAAAAGAGGCAGAGGCAGACCAAGATTAACATGGACGAGTAACATCAAATGATGGACAAATCAGCCTATGACAACCTGCACCATCAAAGCAAGAGACAGAGCAGAAGGGCGCTCCATGGTAGCAAACCTTCGTTGCGGAGACGGCACTCGATGATGATGATGATCTTTCTTTTTGCTTTGACCTCCTTCAGAACATTTTCATTACTCTTCTTAGCTGTCCATGGTATTCTCAACATTCTTCTGTAAAACCACATTTCTTCAGACTCCAGTGATTTTCTTGTCTGATGTCCTATTGTCCATCATTCACCTATTCTCCATCATACAATAAGGGAAAAAAAGTTAAAGTTAATTTAGTTTAGTCAACAAACAAGTCATCAGTACTGCACAGTTGACAAGTCCATAAGTGCTCAGATTAAATACATCCAAAACATGTCCCTTAACATGTGGTGACTAAAGGCATCATTGTTGTGTTGGTTGACAAGCCTTCTTTGGATTTCTGCATAGTGTTCCCATCTGGCACTTTGGATTCTTGCATGGTGTTCCCATCTGGCACTTTGGATTCCTGCATAGTGTTCCTATCTGGCACTTTGGATTTTTCCATAGTGTTCCCATCTGGCACTTTGGATTCCTGCATAGTGTTCCCATCTGGCACATTGGATTTCTGCACAGTGTTTCCATCTAGCACATTGGATTCTTGCATAGTGTTCCCATCTGGCACTTTGGATTCCTGCATAGTGTTCCCATCTGGCACATTGGATTTCTGCACAGTGTTTCCATCTGGCACATTGGATTCTTGCATAGTGTTCCCATCTGGCACTTTGGATCCTTGCATAGTGTTCCCATCTGGCACTTTGGATTCTTGCATAGTGTTCCCATCTGGCACTTTGGGTTCCTGCATAGTGTTCCCATCTGGCACTTTGGATTCCTGCATAGTGTTCCCACCTGGCACTTTGGATTCCTGCATAGTGTTCCCATCTGGTACATTGGATTCCTGCATAGTGTTCCCATCTGGCACTTTGGATTCCTGCATAGTGCTCCCATCAAGCACTTTGGATTCCTGCATGGTGTTCCCATCTGGCACTTTCCACCTTTACTTGATATTCAAGCAGTCTCAATGCACTTTTTGGCGCGTCTCAAGACGACGGTTTGTTTTCGCTGGTTTGTTTGTCATGGAAGCGTAATTTCATTTATGTGTAAAAAGCTCATGGTGTATCCACGGGCTGAAGGGCTGATTGACTGGAGTTGGCCAGTCTATAATGGTTCTGGACCGTGCGACTGAGTGGATGCATGTGAGTCTAGACCATCCACAGCATTGAATTTTAGCGACAAAATCAATGCCGTGTAGGGGATCTGAGCACCTATGGACATGTTCAGAATAAAATAATGATGACCTGCAAATAACTCAATAACTCATGCAGTCTGTTCATACTTGTAGATTCATGGTCATTTTTTTTTAGTTAGTTTTTTCAACCAGTGTCTCAGAGCGTAATTAGATAATCAGCACAGTCCATTGCCCTTCCTCATTCAATATCAGCCAAACTGGCAAGCCTGTAAGCACACTCATTAGACTTGCACACAAAGAACTATTGAAAGGAGGGAGTGAGAGAGAGAATACAGAAAGAGATGGGAAGATAATATCAAAGAATGGACAGGTGTTATGTCCAGTCCTGGCCTTGACACTGTTAATAACCTGTTGTTTCCTTTTTCCTACGCTCGTCTGCCCACCTTAACCTAATTCTGTAGAATATTGTTCCACCCATGCACGGCCTTGCCATTTTTGGCCTGTATGAAGCTATTTTTAACCATAAGGTCACTTATCACTTTTAAAAATACATTATTATGCCTACTCCTGACTTTGACATTATTTAAAATCCTGTGGTTCCCCTTCAAAACTTTTCCGGAATCAAAAACAATGACTGAAGATGGAGAAGGATGAAGAGGTCTGTTTGTGGTGTCTCAAAGACATCCAGAGATATGGTGTGAAGGAGAGGATGCTGTGGAGGTGGTAGTAATAGTGACAATGATCGTGATAATTATGGTGAAAGTGGTAATTTTGGGAGCTGTGATTATGATGATGGTGATGATTGTGATTGTGATGGTGATGATTGTGATAATGATGATTGAGATGATGATTGTGATAGTGATGATGAAGATGATTGTTATGGTAATTATTGCGATGGTAATGATTGTGATAGTGATGATTGTGATGATGATGATGGTTGTCATGATGATGAGTGTGATAATTGTGGTAAATGTGGCGATTTTTGAAAGTTGTGACTGTGATGATGGTAATCTGTATTAATTGTGGTGATGGTGATTTGTTTTAATTATGGTGATTTGTATTAATTGTGGTGATTAGTATTAATTGTGGTGATGGTGATTTGTATTAATTGTGGTGATTTGTATTAATTGTGGTGATTTGTATTAATTGTGGTGATTTGTATTAATTGTTGTGATTTGTATTAATTGTGGTAATGGTGATTTGTATTAATTGTGATGATTTGTATTATTTGTGATGATTCTTATTAATTGTGGTGATTTGTATTAATTGTGGTCATGGTGATTTGTATTAATTGTCGTGATGGGGATTTGTATTAATTGTGGTGATTTGTATTAATTATGGTGATTTGTATTAATTGTGGTGATTAGTATTAATTGTGGTAATGGTGATTTGTATTAATTGTGGTGATGTGGTAGTTACATTAATTGTGTCTGTGATGATAGTGACAGTTTTAGTGGTAGTGATGATAATGTGTTGGTCATAATGATGGAATACTCACCCACTTTAGAAAGGCAGAGCCAATGGTTATTGGCTGAACACAGCATTCTATGATGTCAGGCAGGAAATGACTGCAGACAAGAAGCAATTCATTTTAATGATTGGCATGAAAATTCTTCACTTCCTGTTGTATCCATTTGGGTGTTGAGTGAGAAACGTAGTTCTGGTTCACGTCCTTTGGTGGCTTCACTTATTGTCAATTGATGCTGTTGTAATGCTTCTTTGATATTGTCTTCCCATCTTACTGAGGGTCTGCCTTTTTTGCTCTTCTCCCTTCTCTTTTAACTCTGACTGTACTTGTTCAAAATCCATGTTTTTACAAAAGCATTTTTAAGGGATAAAATTATGGCAAGAGTGCATATATTAATATTATAACAACTTTTTACATAAAACATTACTATGATGTAATTTGTATCAAAATTTGTAGAACTGAGTGCATTTTTTTATAAAACATGTTTACAAATATTTTCCTTCAAGAAAATTGCAAAAAGTAACTGAAAAACCTGATAATGAAAAAAAACAAAATTGAAAAGCATAAAAACTGCACTTATGCAATATTTACAGGTTCCAGTAACACAGTAAATATCGTTTCTTGTAAAAAATGTTCATTTTTACACAAAATTGTAAAGTTTAAAATATTTATGCTTAAAAATATCATTTCTGTGATTTTTTAAAATTGGAATTATCTTACGTCAATTTCAGCAAAAAAAAAAAAAAGGCAGTTCACACCACAATGTCACAATGTTTATTTTTAATCCACATATTTAGTGATGTATCATATATATAAAAAAAAGTGTAGAATTAAATGAACCTCTTATAAAAAGTATTTCCACAATAATGTTGCTAGAAAAGTTAAAATAAAAAATGACATGATGTCTAGAGCAATAAGTAGGAATAGGCAACGCCCCCTTACCTCTGGTGCCAACATATATTCCGATGATCAATATTATCACTCAACGAAAAATTTGAATCTGAACTTCCATCCATGTGGTGGATAAATACAACTTCTACATTTTTGACAGTAATCCATGACTGAGTTAATTGTGAGGCATGTTTGGCTATAAATCATTAGTTACGTTTATAAGGTAATCATTTTCTTATATGTTGAGAATACCATGGACAGCTAAGAAGAGTAATGAAAATGTTCTGAAAGAGGTCAAAGCAAAAAGAGAGCTAATTTCCAATATTAGGAAGAAACAGTAATCATTTTTGGCCATGTAATGAGAAGAGAACTGGAATATATTTAACAACTGGAAAAATTGAGGACGAAGAGATAGAGGGAAGCAAAGAGAAAAAATACCAGACAGCTTAAGAGAATTGCTTGGCAGAAGGTCAACAACAGAAATGATAAATAGCTGTCGAGATCGAAAGTTGTGGAGAGACATTATCAAATACACCAGCAGGCTTGGTACTTGATGATGATGATTTTCTTATCAATGAAAATTCAATCACTTGGAATATAACACACGATTGAAATTGATTAAAGACAATGAAACCTGCTTCTAAAAATACAGGAATTGAACAATTTACAAACATAATCATCCAGAATAGACTTTAGAAAGCTGGATTGGATTACATACAAAAAGATTTTATTTAAACACTGAAAATATAGACCAAATCTCATCCAGCTAGTATTAGACGAGCCAGAATTGATGTGTGTGAAATGTTCAGCTATTAACTCTTTCAATACGTTTTGCATCACTGTGCAGCATGCCGATTTCGGGGGTGTACGTTCCGCCGTATAGTGCGCCACTCTCAATTTCGTTAGTGTGAACCATCATCAAACCATATTATTTTTACATGTCTTGTATCATCTTGGTATTTGTGAAATCTAATTCCATGTTCGGTTATTTAAAAATGTATATTTATTATAATATATGTTAAATAATTATAAATATTTAGACTGATTCTTAAAACCATGACAAATTGTGTCTCTTAAATCTCTTCTGTTGTATCGATAAAAAGCTTCCGTATGGAAAGAGTTAATAGACAAGCTGGATAGAAAGAGTTAATTTGTTTTGTATGGTAAGGAATCACGCTGCATTCTTTCTAGATGGGCAAACCAATTTATATGTTGCAAATAACAATAATGGGAGCCACGATAGCTCAGTTGTTAGTGAACTGGACTACAAAGGATAAGAGGTAGGGTTCGATCCCAACTCACGGCTTCCAGGTTCACCTAGCCTTTAATGGTTACCGGATTTTTTTTCTGGGAAAGTAAAGCGGTACGGACATAATACCGACCCACATTACCCCAAAAATCATGTGCCGAAGGTCTGTAAAATTTATGGTCACTAATACCATATTCCCTATATGCCACTTGGCGCGATGGGGGTACTTTTTTACTTTTAAATAACAATAATGGCATTTTATCATTTATGATCAAATAAGATTTTATAAAACTTGACATAGAAGAGACCTGACAAGATTTACCACAAATGAGATCTAAAAAACTTAACATGGATGTGGCCTTTGACACAGAAGAGGCATTATAAGTAAAAAAATAAGCTGCATATTCTTTACAGAACATTGCTCTTACCCCAGCATTTCTTTACTGTGTAATTGTCTAGGACAAAGTTGAACGCATTAGAAAATAAATGTCTAAGGAAAATACTTGGTGTAGCGTGGAACGAATTCAAAACAAATGAGGAAATTTGAGAAATTGCCAATCAACCACTGGTATCTTCAGCAATAAAGAAAAAGACGATGGTCATATGTTGGACATGTGATGAGAAGAGATAATAACCGAATAGCAAAGCAAGCCCTCACGTGGGAAACAACAGGTAAGAGAAAAAGAGGAAGACCCAGAGAGACATTGAGAAGAACATTGATCAGAAAGGCAAGAGCAGCAGGATTCGGCTCCCTCAATGAGATAGAGCTGCTTGCACAGAACAGAGACAAATGGCAAGATTTGATAAAATATCTTTAAAAGAATTGAAAAACTGCTGGAACAAAAAATTCAGATAAGAGAAGGAGTATCTTGGTCTACCCCCTATGGGCCAGCTACGACTCGAAAGGTTTAGAAAGAAAAATTGTCTAGGCATTATACGTCAGTGGTTTGCCATTTTCTTGTGAAGGTAAGCAAGGTCGTAAGAATGGTAATTCCATGAGTGGTGATTTCTTTAAAAACCACGCTCAGCGGGACTCGTTCCCCAAACTTCAAGGTTGTGAAACCAAGTTCAAGGCTAAGCCAGGGACGCCTACAGATTGGCAACAAATGAGGTCTTAAAAGACTTGCCAAAAAAGATCTTAACTCTTTCTGTATGTTTCGTTCGGTTTTTTTTTTTTTTAACCATGAGTACAATTTATACTGCTTCCAGTGGGAAATGAACACAGTTTGTCAGAATGGCAATAGCTAGTGGGGGGGTTTTCCCAACTAGACTACTGAGGCCAATGATATCTTAAAGGATTTGACACAACGAAAATCTTGAAGAATTGACACAATGAAGATCTTGTAAAACTTGACAGAGCAAAATCTTAAAAGACTTCACTTGACAAAAATAAGACCTTGCGAAACTTGACCTGACACAAATGAAGTCTTATAAGACTGGGCTTAATATAAATAATATCCTATATGACTTAACAAATAATATCTTATAAGACTCAACATAACAATTAAGATTTTACAAGAGTTGATTTCACACAAATAATATGTTATAAAATTTGACTTGACAATTCAGATCATATAAGACTTGACACACAATAAAGATCTTATAATTTACAACATCTGCTAACAAAAGAGCTTATTTGATTCAACACAAATAAGAAATTATTCCTACCTATCATGAAACTGTAAGATGTCCTTTATGTTGGAGAAGATAGCATCAGCACTGGTGGTCACAATCTCAGGAATCTTGTCTGGATGACGAATGATCGGAGCCACAAAAGTATCAACCAGAAGTTTTAAGTCTCTGATATACTCCCTCTCCGTCTCCTCCAACTCTTTGATGACATATCTGAAGACAAGTGAATATTAAACATTTATCATTAATGTCATGATTTCACTGTCCTGCAACATGCTAAGACCCCAACAATCAAGTCGATGCTCAGATGTTAAAGACTAAGATGGATGGGGCACGTCCAGCGAATGGAAGAAAAGCGCATCCCCAGGCAAATACTATATGGTGAACTAACACACGGAAAAAGACAAATCGGCAGACCTAAACTACGATATAGAGATATCTGTAAATCATCTCTGAATGACTTCTCCATCTGTGAAAATGACTGGGAACATCTGGCAAGTGATTGCACATCATGGAGAGCATGTATACGGAATGGTATAACATCATTTTAGACTGTGCTAAGGCAAAACTTAGAAGAGAAAAGACTCATAAAAAAGGATGGAACACCCTGTGGACCAGTGGGCCTGACTTGTTCATTCTGTGACCACATGTGTTTGTCAAACATTGGTAGAATTAGCCACGAGAGAAGCTGTTCGACAAAAACAAAACCTAAAAAAAATACACAATAGCCTCCACTAGACCGTCTGACAAGATGAAAAGGGCTATATGATGTCACGATATGAGGTAGTATTAATCGATCAATCAAAAAGACCTTTGAATTTCTTTTGGGAGCATAAACCACAGACAAAGGTCTCTACAAGCATGTTGTATGTGAATAACAAATACAAATTAAGGTTCGGCACAGGCAGAGGAATGGGAGGTAATGGGATGGAAGGAAATTCTAGATCGACTAGTGTGATATGTTCACTGTAGTCTATTTTGATAAATTCAGTGCTGACTAGACCGATAAACTCACTATTGGCTGGTAAGATATGTGTATTCATCATCTGATGTGATACATGCAATGCTATTTAGTGTTATAAGTATAATGTTATACATGTTACAAGTGTACTGTTATATGTTATTAGTGTGTTGTTATATATTTGAGACAAGTTTACTGTTATATGGGAGCCACGATAGCTCTGTGGTTAGTGAACTTGACTACAAAGGACAAGAGGTAGGGTTTGATCCCAACCAATTTCTTCTGGGTTCATCCGGGTTTGCATGATGGGGCACTTTACTTTTTTACTATACTGTTATATAGGCCTATGTAATAAGTGTACTATCAACATGTGTGATAATTTCACCATTGTCTGGTATCACGATTGATATCTAATAATATGATACATGTACCATATCAAGCAAAACAAATATATTATAGTTATCTGATACAATAAGTGCAATATATTAGTTTATAAATGTACTGGTATAATTGTGATTGGGAAAAAAAAGGTCTCTAAGCCTTTAAGTTATAACCGGAATATGATTTCAATAAAATGTGACCTTTTTATGACTGACTTATTCTACTAAACTTGGATGTTTTATTCACTGATATCTTTTAATCAAATTTAATGTTTTAAGCACCAACTTCTTTTATTAATATAGGATGTTTCAATCACTGATGTGTTATAATAAAATTGGATGTTTTAAGCAGATTTATTTGACTAAATTTGGATGTTTCAAGCACTGAAATATTTAAATACATTTTTTTATTTTAAGTATGACATGGATATAATTAAAATAAATATTACAAACATTTTTCTGAAAAGAATAACAAGATAAGAACTAAAATATCAATAAAGAAAACATCAGTAACAATATTTCTTTACTGATATTTAAAATAATTTTAGAAGATCGATGTTGACTATTCAAATTATTCTCTACATTGATATTTTCATGAAGAATTCTTTCAAAACTGATTAGAGCTATATTTCTTTTCAATTTCAAAATCTAACATCTGTTCAAGAAATAATAAGAATAATATTAACTGAAAATATTAAATCCAGAAAAAAAATGATATCAACAGAATATAATGGTGCAGCAAAATAAAATTGAAACTGTGATGCAACTAATTTTTTTAATAAAAAAATTAATAAAATTATTTGTGATTTGTTATAACATAAAAAAAAAATTGTTAGCATAGATTTTATATCTAGAAGCTTGTGGATTAGTTTGAGAATTTGTGAACTGCTGCTAGACTTGGTTTTATATATTGAAGCTTGTGGGTTAGTTTGAGAATTTGTGAACTGCTGCTAGACTTGGTTTTATATCTTGAAGCTTGTGGGTTAGTTTGAGAATTTGTGAACTGCTAGACTTGGTTTTATATCTTGAAGCTTGTGGGTTAGTTTGAGGATTTGTGAACTGCTAGACTTGGTTTTATATCTTGAAGCTTGTGGGTTAGTTTGAGAATTTGTGAACTGCTAGACTTGGTTTTATATCTTGAAGCTTGTGGGTTAGTTTGAGAATTTGTGAACTGCTAGACTTAGTTTTATATCTTGAAACTTGTGGGTTAGTTTGAGAATTTGTGAACTGCCGCTAGACTTGGTTTTATATCTTGAAACTTGTGGGTTAGTTTGAGAATTTGTGAACTGCTGCTAGACTTGGTTTTATATCTTGAAACTTGTGGGTTAGTTTGAGAATTTGTGAACTGCCGCTAGACTTGGTTTTATATCTTGAAACTTGTGGGTTAGTTTGAGAATTTGTGAACTGCCGCTAGACTTGGTTTTATATCTTGAAACTTGTGGGTTAGTTTGAGAATTTGTGAACTGCTAGACTTGGTTTTATATCTTGAAGCTTGTGGGTTAGTTTGAGAATTTGTAAACTGCTGCTAGATTTGGTTTTATATCTTGAAGCTTGTGGGTTAGTTTGAGAATTTGTGAACTGCTAGACTTGGTTTTATATCTTGAAGCTTGTGGGTTAGTTTGAGAATTTGTGAACTGCCGCTAGACTTGGTTTTATATCTTGAAGCTTGTGGGTTAGTTTGAGAATTTGTGAACTGCTAGACTTGGTTTTATATCTTGAAGCTTGTGGGTTAGTTTGAGAATTTGTGGACTGCTAGACTTGGTTTTATATCTTGAAGCTTGTGGGTTAGTTTGAGAATTTGTGAACTGCTAGACTTGGTTTTATATCTTGAAGCTTGTGGGTTAGTTTGAGAATTTGTGAACTGCTAGATTTGGTTTTATATCTTGAAGCTTGTGGGTTAGTTTGAGAATTTGTGAACTGCTAGACTTGGTTTTATATCTTGAAGCTTGTGGGTTAGTTTGAGAATTTGTGAACTGCCGCTAGACTTCGTTTTATATCTTGAAGCTTGTGGGTTAGTTTGAGAATATGTGAACTGTTAGTCTTGGTTTAATATCCTGAAAAATTCATTTTAATTCACATCCGACTGTCCAGGGAAGAAAATGAAACTAGTCAGATCTGAGTTCTTTAGTGACACCAACCACTGTCTTTGAGCCCAGCCAAATTAAATTTTCTTGAGCACATTTTTCAATCCTAACATCTAGCCATTCTTATATCATGTATAAGTTGTTGTTGGTATTGTATTAATACATAAACTTTGCTGTTACATGAGAACATAACAGTAACTATATGATTAGAAGGAGCTAGTTGGGGAATAACATAATCTACAAAATAACACATTTATGTTCAAATGGTGATATAATTCTGCCTGTTTCAAGAGGAAATGGATTTAATTGCCCTTGTAAGTACCTTGTGAAAGGTATCTTTTTCTTCATTTGTGGGTGTCTAGAGTATACTAGCCTCAGTGGTTGAGTGGTTAGTGTGTTCGCTTCCTGCCCAGAAGGGACCAGGTTTGATCCCCAGCAGTGGCTGATTTTTTTTCGGACTGACAAGGCTCCGGGGTTCACCCAGACTCTAAAAATGGGTACTAGAGATTTTTCTGGGAAGTAAAGGTGGCCTGGCGTGATATCGACCATTTTCACCCAAAAATTTGTCATGGTCATAGAAAAATATGGTCATTAACACCATATTTCCCATACACCTAGCAAGGCATGGATAGAACCTTTACTTTTACTTATTAGAATATACTGTTTTGTTTTTTTAAATTTGATTGAGTTTATCTGCTTTCTGATTAGCGTTCACTGTTTGTCTCCAGTTGGAACAGTCTTTAAAAGCTCTCATTTGTCAGCTATGTTGTGACAAGCATCCTCATGCCATAGTTACAGATGTCTTTGTTGTGTAGGAGAGATCTTCCATTGCTTCTTTTGATAAAACTTGTCTTTTTATATACAACATATTTATTCAAGCAGGAATCGGCTCCCTCAATAAGATAGAGCTGCTTGCACAGAACAGAGACAAATGGTGAGATTTGATAAAATATCTTTAAAAGAATTGAAAACTATCTATCTATCTATTGACCTTTCGAGCTGTAACCGGCCCATAGGGCGTAGACCAAGATACACCTTCTCCTATATGAATTTTTGTTCTAGCAGTTTTCTTTTAAAGATATTTTATTAAATCTCGCCATCTGTCTCTGTTCTGTGCAAGCAGTTCTATCTCATTGAGGGAGCCGATTCCTGCTGCTCTTGCCTCTCTCATCAATGTTCTTCTCAGTGTCTCCCTGGGTCTTCCTCTTTTTCTTTTACCTGTTGTTTCCCATATGAGGGCTTGCTTTGCTATTCGATTATTATCTCTTCTCATCACATGTCCAACGTATGACCATCGTCTTTTCTTTATTACTGAAGATATTAGTGGTTGATTGGCGATTTCTCTAATTTCCTCGTTTGTTTTGAATTCGTTCCATTCTATACCAAGTATTTTCCTTAGACATTTATTTTCGAATGCGTTCAACTTTGTTTCTATATCTCTTGTTGTTTTCCAGCTTTCAGACGCATACGTAAGGGTTGATAGTACATTTGATTTGAATAGCCTAAGTTTTGTGTTTGTGCTAATGAGTTTTGATTTCCACAACTTTTCAAGGCTTCTGAAAGACATTGCTGCTTTAGCCAGTCTGATTCTAATTTCTTTGCTCGTATCCCCTTCTCGATCAATGTGACCTGAATTGAAAACTGCTAGAACAAAAATTCAGATAAGAGAAGGAGTATCTTGGTCTACGCCCTGTGGGCCGGCTACGGCTCAAAAGGTAAATAGATAGATAGATAAATGTTTATTCAAATCATCGTAGATGATGTTGCTAGAGGATAGTGATCATGATAAACATTCCTAAATGACCAGCACTTGATTGTTTCTCAATACTTCTTTTTATTTTATTTTTATTTTGATAATCATTAGCATAACTGGTCTCGTTTGTTAATTCTCAGTTAATTTGTACACATTTTTCTCCCTCTTCATTAACCTTTCTGGAAAATGTTTGTGGTGTTCTTAACAAATATTTTCACAGTATTTGTATTATTATTTCCTTTGTGTGAATTATTATTTACACAATGCTGTAAATATTTTAAAATGTTTAGATAATATTTATTGATTTTACTGTTTTGTTTCTGTGGATTTTTTCCAAATCTGTAAATATTTTTATTTCTATTTTTGTAAAGTTTAAAAAGAATGTTTAGATAATATTTAATGATATTACTGTTTTGTTTCTGTGGATTTTTTCCAAATCTGTAAATATTTTTCTTTCTATTTTTGTAAAGTTTAAAAAGAATGTTTAGATAATATTTATTGATTTTACTGTTTTGTTTCTGTGGATTTTTTCCAAATCCTTAAATATTTTTCTTACAATTTTAAAACATTTATTTTGGAGTGAATATTTTTGGACAATTGTTCTGTCATCTGTAGGTTTAGCATGCAAAGTTATAAATTCAGCCTTCCAGGCATAAGACTGAAAGTAACTCATGCAAAATAAAACCCCAAAAATGCATTTGAATTAAGGCATAAAGTAAACAATGAAGTAATAAGTAAATTTCTGTGTAAGAAAATAAACGTAGAGATCTAATCCTGTCTACCTGAAACATCTGGTCTATGTCTATGTAACTGGACCATGCAAAGGGAGAGTATACACAGGCAGGCAACTCACACCAATGGGTTCTCGCCTGCGGCAGGTAAAGCAGGTTGTCTAGAAGGAATAAAACATTCATCAAGTATCGTTGTGATAAGATTTGGAAACAACAACAACATTACTAACAACTTGGATACAACATTGCTCACAACTTTGATACAACATTATACCTGACTTTGCTTTAAATAAATTACTCACAACTTGAATAAAGTATGACTTAGAACACAAATTGGGAGCCACGATAGCTCAGCGGTTAGTGAACTGGACAACAAAGGACAAGAGGTAGGGTTCAACCCCAACCGATGGCTTCCAGGTTCACCCAGCCTTTAATGGGTACCAGATTTTTTTCTGGGAAAGTAAAGTGGCACAGGCGTAATACCGACCACATTACCCCAAAAATCATGTGCTGAAGGTCTGTAAAATTTATGGTTACTAACACCATATTCCCTATACATCATTTGGCATGACAGGGGCACTTTACTTTTTTACAGAACTCATATGCAATATTTTCATAATAAAGATACAGCTTTATTCAAGGTGTGGATACAAACATTACTCACAACTTTAAGTACATTTTCTTTTTCTTTCTTTATTAATTGAAGTATTGAAGTTCTTAAGGTAAATATATGTTTTTACTTATAATTTTATTAACTTTTTCATTGTCTTTAAATGATCTTCATATCAGGTGTATAGAAACACGTCTTTCCTGTGTCTTTTAGTTTCTTTTTTTTATTCTTCACTTTGGGACCATGTTTCACAGGCGTAAAAATAATGATATTATCAGTGCATGCAACATTCTATTAAGATAAACATATATTGTATATCATAAACCATAATCACCAAACAATCACAATGTAATTGTACTTTCAAGGAAACACATGCAGTACTTGGAAGCCAAAGGGATCAGCCTGCAATCTTGGAGTACAGGATACTTCAGCTGTAAAATAACATGTGTCTGACAACAACTTTGGTCATGTCAGACCAAACATTTCTCAAAAATCATGCTACAAGTACAACTTGCCATACTAAATACAAGATTCTGGTCATTCACTGTAATTAAGTTGCTTGGCTGCATTCTAACACAAATACAGACACACACACAAGCAAGTCACGGACAATCACACTACAGTTAAAATGGGATGTCTATAAAATATAATGTTGGACAAGCACAAATCGATCTAGCCTGCTAAAAAATTGATTTAACTCTTTTTGTACGTTTTGACATACTGTACATCATGTCAATTTTGGTGATGTATGTTTAGCCGCAGAGTACGTCACTCTCAATTTTATTCGTGTAAACCATAATCAAACCATATCCTTTTTATGTGTCTTGTATCAACTTGCTATTGGTGAAATCAAATTCCTTGTTCAATTTTCTAAAAATTCATATATGGTATGTCATTATTTGATAAATGTACGTGTACATCAATATATTGTAAGTTTCTAATAACATTGTGATTTTATATTAGAGTTGTTTGTAAGTTTCTAATAACATTGTGATTTTATATTAGAGTTGTTTGTATGTTTCTAATAACATTGTGATTTTATATTAGAGTTGTTTGTAAGTTTCTAATAACATTGTGATTTTATATTAGAGTTGTTTGTAAGTTTCTAATAACATTGTGATTTTATATTAGAGTTGTTTGTAAGTTTCTAATAACATTGTGATTTTATATTAGAGTTGTTTGTAAGTTTCTAATAACATTGTGATTTTATATTAGAGTTGTTTGTAAGTTTCTAATAACATTGTGATTTTATATTAGAGTTGTTTGTATGTTTCTAATAACATTGTGATTTTATATTAGAGTTGTTTGTAAGTTTCTAATAACATTGTGATTTTATATTAGAGTTGTTTGTAAGTTTCTAATAACATTGTGATTTTATATTAGAGTTGTTTGTAAGTTTCTAATAACATTGTGATTTTATATTAGAGTTGTTTGTAAGTTTCTAATAACATTGTGATTTTATATTAGAGTTGTTTGTAAGTTTCTAATGAGATTGTAAAATGTATCTTCTTCTTCATCATTTCCTAAAAGGTTTTTACAAAATTATGCAACAGTTCACAGCAGCAGGACTGCAATAACAGCAACACTTAAACAAGAACAACCACTTTTAACACACTTTTTGGGGCATATTAGAATGAAAACTCAAATGAATTGTTCATTATTGTCATATATGACATCATTACATCACTCCAGGAAAACCCATAATGATTCAGTCACTTTAACAAATGTCAAGTACCTGCACAACATCATCATCATTATCACATGACATCCCAGTTGGTGTAGGCAATCATGCCCTTCCACAATTTTCTATCTACCGCACATCGTATCAGTTCTGTTGTTGACTGTTTTCCATGCCATGACACTAAGCTATCTAGTATTTTCTCTCTTTGTCATCTATGATCTCTTTTACCCAAGATTTTGCCAGTTGTAACCAAGTATTCCAACTTTCCTTTTCTGTGTCCAAAAAATGTTTATTGTTTCTTTCTAATATTTCTTAGGAGCTACCTTATTGTATTGGCCTCTTTGAGAATTTTCTTGTTGGTCTTTATAGCTGTCCAGGAAACTTTCAACATTCTTCTGAGAAATCCCATCTCTGTGGCCTCTAATCGTCTTTTCATTTGTGCACAACTTACATAAACATCTTAGATAAAGATTATAGCACTTACTGCAGCAAAGAGACAAACGAAAAACAGAACTCACCTCCGTTTGAGACTAGCCTCCTGTTGCTTGTTGCTTACTTGAAGAACCTCTTCTCGGAAGGTCTCTCTTGTGGATCGAGACATCATCTGAGTGGATGCACTTTTCTCTTCAAGATAAGCAGATGGAACCCAGCCTTGTCGAGACGGGCTAGTCTTGGTTGGACGTGTCTTTACTAGCCATAAGTCTGGCCGTTCCTTATCCACAACTTCCACAATTTGACCTTCAGATAGACGTACAGAGTTTGTATCCCCAGGAGAAGGTATGTAGTCAGCAACAGCCAAATAATCAGGGTGTACCTGGGTTGGCAAGTAGAAAGAAAATCAGATTACCAGGGTGTACCTGGGTTGGCAAACAGAAAAAAAATCAGATTACCAGGGTGTACCTGGGTTGGCAAACAGAAAGAAAATCAGATAATCTGAATGTGCCTGGGTTGGCAAGCAGAAAAAAAATCAGATTACCAGGGTGTACCTGGGTTGGAAAACAGAAAGAAAATTAGATAATCTGGATGTACCTGGGTTGGAAAACAGAAAGAAAATCAGATAATCAGGATGTACATGGGTTGGCAAGCAGAAAAAAAAAATCAGATAATCAGGGTTTACTTGGGTTGGCAAGCAAAAGGAAAATCAGATAATCAGGATGTACCTGGGTTTGCAAGCAGAAAGAAAATAAGATAATCAGGATGTTCTAGGGTTGATGAGCAAAGAAAAATAACCTAGAAGTACCTAAGTTAACAAAAAATGACAATCAGATACAGGAAAGATAATCAGGATGTATCAGATAAGTAAGAAAAGTCAGTGATAGTAAAAATAATCAGTATGTACCAGATCAGTAGAAAAAAAATCAGACAGAAAAGATCATTAAGATGTACCAGAAAAGTCAGAAAAATCAGAGACAGGAATGATAATCAGAATATATTTGCATTGACAAGTTGATGTAATCAAAGACAGGAAAAATAATCAACCAGAACTGTGTCTGAAACTGAATCAGCACTTGTAGTATAACATCACTCACCCCTCTCAGTCTGACCTCATCCTCAGATGTGTCGATGTCCACTTCAGCAGTCCCAAACTTTGGGGAGTGGTTGGTCTTTCTCTCTCTTTTCTTCTCTCTGATCTCCCCTATACACATCAAGAAACAAATACAATCAATCGTAGTCGTAAAAAATTAAAGAATTATCTGTACACATCAACAGCAATAACTATCAGCAATTGAAAGAATCATTTGTAAAATAAATGTAAAGTACGAGACTTGAATCAGCATCTTTGCGTTGACCATGGGGGTATTTTTTTCAGCATGTACAACTCACACTGCTTCCAGGGGGAATTGAATACGGGTTGTCCGAATGTCAGTAGTCCAGTAGGGTGGTTTTCTCAACTAGGCTACAGAGGCCCCTGTCATCATTTGTACTCATTCACAATAATAATAATGGTCAATGAGTGACATTCTCATGACGTCCATTTTCTGAGACTGGATTAAGTTGTGTTGGTAGGCAAAGAGTTTTTGTTTCTAGTTTGAATTTGAACTCAAGGAGGTGAACTCATCTACCTAGTCTGTAGTTGAGTACAACAATCACTTCGCCTAAGTAGTTTACATTTTGTACAGCAACTATAAAGGGGATCTGCGATAGCTGAGTGGTTAGTGCACTGGACTACAAATGACAAGAGATTGGGTTCAATCCTGATTGAAACATTCTGGGTTCACCCAGCCTTAAATGGGTACCGGATTATTTCTGGTAAAGTAAAGCAGCACAGGCCACATTACCCCAAAAATCATGTGTGGATGGTCTATACAAAAAATATAGGCACTAACACTATATTCCCTATATTGAGTTATTGAGTTATTTGTGGGTCATCATCACTGCACTCCGAACATGTCCATAGGTGCTCAGATCCCCTTCTCAGCAATTCCCGCAGTGTCAAGTGACTGACGACTCCAGTTCTATGTTGGTTGATAAGTCTTCTTACACGGCCACTAAGTTTCTCATTTCTGGCTCTGCCCATCTTAACTCCCATTTCCATCATCCAAAGAAGTGTCGTGGATCTGTGTTTGTTGAAGTCCTGTGCACTTCCCACATCTCGGAGGGCATTGATGATGTCTGCCCGATCCATTGGTTGCCCGTCCTCAATGACAGCGCAGCTAGCCAACCTGTCCGCTCTTTCATTTCCCCGTACTTCCGCATGTCCAGGGACATAGACAATGGTGACCTTACGTATTTTGGATTTTTGCAACAAACTCTACCCATTGTGTTCCGTGATCGTTATTGTGTACACGTTAAATAGAACAGGTGACAATGGTGAACCTTATGGCAGCCCTGGACAAATGGATGTTGGCTCGGAAGACCAACTTCCACATCTGAGTATCACCTTCCTCTGAAACAGTGCCGCAGCGATCCATCTAATGAGGAAGGGGTGCACCACCAGTTTGAGGAGCATATGCATGAGGTATTCAAATGGTACCCTGTTGTATGCATCCTCCAGATCTATGGCAGCAGCACATGTCTCCTCTCATCTGTGGAAGCCTTTGAATACGTCATAGGCAAAGACTGCCGAATTGAGCCATGTCTCTTTGTTATATCTATAACCTCCGAGTGTGGGTGGGAATGTACGTTTCTGTTCAAGGTGACAGGTCAGGACACGGGCAACTATTTTCTCCAGCAGCTTGTCCGCAGTGTTCTGCATTGTGATGATTCTGTAGGCACTGATCTGAGAATGGTCCTTGTTTGGCTTCGGTAGCGGTAGTAAGTAGCTGTGTAGCCACTCCTCCTTAATCTGGCCACTCCGAATGCTGGCATTAAACTCATTGGTCAGTTTTGTCAAGTCGTTGTCAGCTAAATCGCCTGTCATTGTACCGAACACCATCTGGACCAGGAGCAGTGTTGTGTGACCTTTTAAGTGTCATGCGAATGGTATCGGTTGTGATTGTGAGATCTTCTTCCAGCACTACATCCTTACACAATTTTGACAGCGATCTCTGTATCCTCATTCTTACAGCCTCATTTCTTTGGTCCATCTGCTCAATGTAGCGGGCAAGAAGGGCCTTCCCTTTGCTCTCATCAGATTTGTGCCATATCTGGCCTGTGCTCTGAAAGTCTGGTATGCCTCTGTGTCGTGTTGTGCCATTCATGCTCTGATGAAGGCGTCAGAATGTGGCTAGTGATTTTTCTGAGCACACTTTTTTACAGAAGTCATCCCATTTGGCATCCTTAGCCTGCTTAGCACATAGTTTAAAGTGGATAATTTTTGGTCGACCTCTACTTTCAGACGCTTCAAGAGCTCAGGTTGTGTTCTTCCATTCTTTCTGGCTTTCTACCATGTCTTGGCCATTTGTCTCTTGCTCCGCCAAGCTTCCTCGACTTTTACGTTCCACCAGGGTAGCTGCATCCATCTCTCCTGCCTCCTACGAGGGGCGATCTGTTTCCTATGTCTGATTTTGCTAATGATGTCCTGGTCTGTTTTCTCATAGTGGAATGTGTGGAGCTTTCTTTTCTGGCTTCTATTTCTGCTTTTCTCAATTAGGAGGACACATAGATAGTGATCACTTCCGTGGAACCGCAGTGCACTCCACCTGCAAACCGGTGCGAAGGTGGAAGGTCTATGTCCTATCAGAGTCCCCAGTTCGAGGGCCATTCTTGTTGCCCTTCCATCATTCAAGCACACTAAATCGGCCGACACCAGTGCATTCTCTAGGTCTTCACCCTGCTTGTTGGTTATGATGTTACCCCACTGGTTTCCTCTAGCATTAAAGTTTCCACAGAAAATGACGTTCTCTTCATCGAACTCGAAGAGATTCTGCCATTGTTGTGTTTTCACCTTCCCATTACAGGCATACACATTTACAATCACGAAATGAACTGGGGTCTGCACCCTAACCGCATGTACCTGCAGTTCTGCATTGTCCCATGCAGACATATCAACCAGCTGCTGTGCATATTAGCTGCCACCATATTGTTGCGCACAAGGATGGCCTGTCCAAGGTGTCACCTATTGTAGAAACAATGAAAACCAGGAGTACTTACTGTCCTGTCACCAAGCAGAGTTTCTTGTAAAACCATTATATTGGCGCCGCACAGCAGCTTATCAAGAATGGGCCGTCATTGATTTATGGACCCACAATTCCAATATGTAACGCGCGCATACTTTAGGCCTAGCCTCTCACACTTCGACAGTTTAATGCCACCACGCTTGCCTTTTGTGTTTTCCTTCTTCGATGTTGTTGTTTGGGCTGCATCTGAATACTTACTGTCATCATAGTATCATAGATGATTTAGTCGCTGAACGTCGATGCTGTGGATGGTCTAGACTCACGTGCACTTACTCAATTGCACTGCCCAGAAACCGTTTCCACGCTATAAACTGGCCAACTCCAGTAAATAGCTCTGCAGCACACGGATACACTGTGAGTCTTTTACAAATTAAATGAACTACGCGTCCTTGACGACAGACCGGCTATATTCCCTATACGTCACGTAGTATGATGAGACTCTACTTTTTTTTTGCATTTTTTAATGCATGCTGTGGTTTTTAATGAATATGATAACATTTTAAACGGTTCTATTTGTTTTGTTCATTTCTGCACTAGCAAAACTTGAACATTTGAACAGCACAAAAATACCTGCACATAAGACCCTGCAGTGTTACCACCTTGTTTGTCCCAGGTTCAGGCTAATGTTCTACCTATCTATCTATTGTCCTTTCGAGCCGGAGACAGCACCGGCACACTCAGTGGTTACTGAACTGGACTACTAGGGGCAAAAGATAGGGTTTGATCATGATCTAATGCTTCCAGGTTTACCCACCCTTAAATGGGTACTTTACTTTTTTCTGGGAAAGTAAAGCAGCACTGGTGTAATACTGACCATGTTCTATCTATCTATTATCTTTTCGAGCCGAAAATAGCACACTGAGCAGAAATTCTAGACTCTTGTATCCAAAGATCTTTAAACTGTCAGATCTTGCACAGGACCTGCATTGTGTCTCGCCACATGGCTCTTTTCTAGGCAAATTGCTCAATCTCTGTGAGGAAGCTGATGCCCGCTGCTGTTGCCACACACTTTAACGTTCTTTTTTTTTAGTATTTCTCTAGGTTGGTCTCTTTTTCTTTTATCTCATCATTTCTGTTTCAATAATAATGAATGTTTTACGATGACGGTTTGTTAAACTATCGATCAACCATCAACCATCAATCATCAACCATCAATCATCAATCATCAACCATCAATCATCAACCATCGATCAAGCAAATCCTCCGTCTTGGACTGGAACTGGAAACAGGTTGGTGTTAGAGGCAATAAAAGGGCAGATAAATTAGCAGGTTCAGCAATAATATCAGTTGGATAGCCAATGGAGAGAGAGCAGATATCATTAATAACCTCAGATATGAATGGAATCAAAACTGTGAAAGAATTGAAACAATATTTCTATCAAGACTGTGAGAAGTGGGGGTGAAGATTGATGCAGTCAGAAGAGAATGATGTTCTAGGCAAATTAAAGGATAATTGTCAACCCAACACCAAAATGGTACAGTTAGCAGTTAGTTACTGCTTGCTTGTAAACATTTTGAGGTGAAGATGGGAACATTTAAGGCTGTGTCCTGAATAAAAAAAAAAAGAAGTAAAGTAACCCGTCACGCTAAGTGGTGTATAGGGAGTATAGTGTCAGTGACAAAAGTGATTAAATTTTACAGACCCCCAGCACATGATTTTTGGGATAATGTAGTCGGTATTACGCCCGTGCTGCTTTACTTTCCCAGAAAAAAATATGGTACCCATTAAAGACTGGGTGAACCATAAGCCATCAGTTTGAATCGAACCCTACCTCTTGTCCTTTGTTGTCCAGTTGTGTCCTGAATGCTGTGATGATAATGATCATAACTTAGCATAACAGAACATAACAGAACAAAAGAGAACATAACATAACATTACCTTCATCTGTATCTTCTTCTTTCTTGTTCCCATCAATGTTAGCATCACCAGCAATACACAGCAGGGAGGAAGGCACGAAACATACCTGGTCAATGTGAGAAGACAAGGAAGAAAATGTAAAGAAAAAAAAGTGAAAGGATAAAGACCTGACAAGCAAACTACATACAAATATTTCATGTTGACAAATTTAGAACATCTCTAAAATTATGAGAATGCATACATTTTGTGTTTAGAGGTTTAGAACACCCCTGACATTAGTGGATCACACACAAATTCTGTGTTTATAGGTTTAGAAAACCTGTTAAATTATTCAATCTATCTTTATTTTTACATGTTCAGAGAAAAACAGATTCCCTTTCCCTCTCTTTTTTCCACCTTCAAAACCCTAATATCTTATATTATCTTTTCTACCTTGAACACCCTAATCTCTTATATTATCCCTTCCACCGTCAACACCCTAATCTCTTATATTATCTTTTCAACCTTCAAAACCCTAATCTCATTCATATCTTATCTTTACTACTTTCAACCCCTAATCTCATATTTTATTTTTACCACTTTCAACCACTCAATCTCATATCTTATCTTTACCACTTTCAACACTCCAATGTCATATCTTATCTTTGCTACTTTCAACCCCCTGATCTTATATCTTATCTTTCCTTTTCACTTTTAACCCACTAATCTCATTTATCTTTTTGCACTATTACCCCATCTATCATTCTATCTTATCTATTCCACCTCTTGTTTTATTTTCTGCTTTCAACTCCATAATCTCATATTGAGAACATCAGGAGCACAGTGCTGGCATTGTGATTATGTAAACACAAATCACGGGGGCCTCGGTAGCTTAGTTGGGAAAACCACCCGACTGGACTACCTATGTTAAGACAACCCATGTTTGATTCCCGCTGGGAGCAGTGTGAATTGTACTTGTGGTTGGGAAAAAAATACCCCCATGGTCGACCCAGCTGTTGGTAGAAATGGGTACCAGGGTATTACCCTGGGAAGGTGAGGAATGTTGCCTCGCATCTGAGTTTTGATGCTCGAGGCGACACTATACAGAAATTTCCGAACATTTCTGAATAGGCGGCCGAGCACATATGGGTGTAAACTCGCGTGCTAAGATGCCGGTTCAAGTCTCGTACTTTATCTTTACCTTTAAAACACAGATTGGTTGGGATTTTTATTTATGATTTCTCTCTGTGGCAACCACCCCTGGTCTCTGCAGCAAGACCCGGCTTGAAACGCCAGTTACTCATCGATGGAAAAAACATGAGTACCTCCAAAGTCGGAGTTATCTGCCTGTGCGGCGAGGGACTCCCGTGCATATGGCTGCCAGGGAAAAATGGATTAACATGCAAAATTCAGTTCCTAGTCTCTAGGGACTTCATCAGAGTTGAAAACTGCCAAATGCAACAACAACAACAACAAAACATAGATAGTGCCTTCCAATTGATCCAACTGATACAGGAATGGGTACCTGACTTATCAAGTTGGAGAAAAGTAATGACAACAAGAAAAAGCACTAGCCCCTGCACTTTCATATGCTGTAGCCTTGTAAAGTGAAATTATTTGTTTCGCTTCCTGACAATGTGAATATCTAAGTTTATGGACTAAAAAGTAAAGTCTCATATTTTAATTTGTCCACTTTTAATTCATCTACTTTCTTTAAAGAAAATGATTTGATGGGAGGTCAACAACAGACTCATAAACAGCTGTAGAAATAGAAAGTTGTGGACAGATAAGATCATCTACACCATCAGAAATGTTGCTTAAAGAATCTGATACTTTAATTTTTCCAACTTTAACAAACTAACTTCAAATCTCAAATTTATCATTTTAAACCCATAAATATATTTAATTTATCCACTTTTAACTCTTTACTCTCAAACCTTATCTTTCCAACTTTAACAAACTAACTTCAAATCTCAAATTTATCATTTTAAACCCATAAATATATTTAATTTATCCACTTTTAACTCTTTACTCTCAAACCTTATCTTTCCAACTTTAACAAACTAACTTCAAATCTCAAATTTATCATTTTAAACCCATAAATATATTTAATTTATCCACTTTTAACTCTTTACTCTCAAACCTTATCTTTCCAACTTTAACAAACTAACTTCAAATCTCAAATTTATCATTTTAAACCCATAAATATATTTAATTTATCCACTTTTAACTCTTTACTCTCAAACCTTATCTTTCCAACTTTAACAAACTAACTTCAAATCTCAAATTTATCATTTTAAACCCATAAATATATTTAATTTATCCACTTTTAACTCTTTACTCTCAAACCTTATTTTTCCAACTTTAACAAACTAACTTCAAATCTCAAATTTATCATTTTAAACCCATAAATATATTTAATTTATCCACTTTTAACTCTTTACTCTCAAACCTTATCTTTCCAACTTTAACAAACTAACTTCAAATCTCAAATTTATCATTTTAAACCCATAAATATATTTAATTTATCCACTTTTAACTCTTTACTCTCAAACCTTATCTTTCCAACTTTTAACCAACTAATCTTATACCTTTTCTTTTTCCACTTTTCCTCTCACAAGCCACATTCCACTCTTCTGACGCGAGTCCAACACTTCCACTATGTCTCCCCCAACAAAACTTGTTTTGGTGTCTTTGTCCACATACTCCATGAGCACCACGTAGGATTTGAGGAAAAGTTCCTGTAAAAACAAAATCTTTGTCTTTAGGGTCTCCCACACTCTAGATCTATGAACACCAGAGACTTCATGGCACTATGCATTGCCAGGGAGAGTAGATATAGACATGCACGTGACATAAGTAACTTCTGTGTGTGTCATAGGAATATCTGTTGCAAAAATGGACATTTACATAGACAGTTATACATGACATAACATTTGTTTTTGGTATAGATATTTATCTGATGTAGGTGTTTTTATGTTTCATAGACATTGAAAAAAGTAGACCACTATATATATGTGTGGTTATGGTCATTCAAAGACCCCAGTATCACTGAAGCGAATGGAAATCCATAATTGCTCAACTGCCCGTGTCAGTGGAATCATCCGAATTAACATCTCATTGAATATCCAAACAAAGAAAGGCAGTTGCAGTCCCCATCGTAGCAAACACAGCACATGTCAAAAGACGTAAAGAAATAGCACCAACAGTGAACGCATATGAACTGTCCTTTGTCATATGATATCATTCACCGTAAGCAACCTGAATATAGAAACACCATCCAGATGAAATACACACCTCATGGTGTGCACAGAGCACTACTCAGTAGCTTTGGCACCAAGTCGGACTTGAAATATGAGGAACCAGCAACAAGGAACACTTTGCAGACAGTGCCTCATTGGTTACCTGTTGCCTATCCACCATATTGACCGGAAGTCTATATATATATATATATATATATATATATATATATATATATATATATATATATATATATATATATATATATATATATATATATATATATATATTTTGGTATTAATATAGATCAAGAAGGTGGAACAAAGAAAGAAATCAAAAGCAGGATAGTAAAAGCAACAACAATTTTTTAAAATCTGGACAAAAAATAGAAATAAAAAATACTAAGAAAGAAAATTAAACTTAGAAAATTAAACTCATTAAACTTATTATCAACACTTACCTACACATATGTAAGCTGGAAAACAACAAAAGAAATTTAGAGAAAACTAAATGCTTTTGAAGACAAATGTCTAATTCTAGAGAAGAACATTCTGTGTACAATGGAATGAACTGAAGACTAATTAGAGAAAGGGCCTTGCTATCAATGATCTCATCTACAATTAGGCAGAGAAGATGGGTATATGTCAGACATGAGTTGAGAAGAGACAACAAGAATTCCAAAAAAGGCTCTTCTATGGGAAACATCAGGATGCAGAAAAAAGAGGAAGACCTAGAGAGACATTAAAAAGAACACCTATAAGAGAAGCAAATTTGGCAGGCATAGACTCATTAGATAAGATTGAATATCTTGCCAAGAATAGAGATGGATGGCAAAAAAAATACTACAAGCGCTAGGTGCTGTCTAACGGTGCTGAAATGATCAAGATAAAGATGTTTCATAGACATTTGTGCATAATATTAAGATTTATTTTTTATACAGTTGTTAGGGTCACAATAGCTCAGTGGTTACTGAACTTGACTACTGGGGGCACATGATAGGGTCTGATCCTGATCTAATGCTTCCAGGTTTACCCACCCTTAAATAGGTACTGTACTTTTTTCTGGAAAAGAAAATCAGCACTGGTGTAATACTGACCATGTTAAATCTATCTATCTATTATCTTTTCGAGCCGAAAATGGCACATAGGGCAGGAATTTTATACTCATGTGTCCGACAATCTTTCAACTGTCAGACCATGTACTGGACCTGCGCTGTGTCTTGCCACATGTTTGTTCCGGGTGAGTTGCTTAATCTTGGTGATGGAGCTGATGCCTGATGTTGTTGCCTCTCACTTTAATGTTCTTTTTTAACATTTCTCTAGGTTGGACTCTTTTTTCTTTTATCCTCTGGTTCCCATTTGAGGGCCTGCTTCAAGATTCTTTTCTTGCTCCTTCTCATCACATGGCCAACATATGAACACCTTCTCTTGATGATAGTTGATATTTGTGGATTCTTGGTCATTTCTCTTATTTCTGTTTTAGTGTTGGATTCTTGGTCATTTCTCTTATTTCTGTTTTAGTGTTGGATTCTTGGTCATTTCTCTTATTTCTGTTTGTGTTGGATTCTTGGTCATTTCTCTTATTTCTGTATTCACCATCATCATCATCATGTGCCATACCGGTTGGCATTGGCGATTATGTCCTTCCACAATCTTCTATCCACAGTGCATCGTATGAGTTCTGTTGTTGGCTATTTTCCATGCCATGACACAAAGCTATCCAGTATTTTCTCTCTTTGTCGTCCGCGATCTCTCCTTCCTTTTATTTTGGCAGTTGTAACCAAGTATTCCAACTTTCCTCTTCTCATGATGTGCCCCAAAAATGTTTATTGCTTCTTTCTGATGTTTTTTAAGAGCTCCCTTTCTTTGTTGGCCTCTTTGAGAACTTTCTTATTGGTCTTTTTAGCTGTCCAGGGAACTTTCAACATTCTTCTGAGAAATCCCATCTTTCTGTTTTCATTTCTGATTTAGAGTCGTTATTCCCCCCAAAAATAATATGTCAAAAGGTCAATAAATAATATGGGTACTAACACCATATTTCCTATACATCATGTGGTGTGATGGAGCTCTTTACTTTTTTTTTTATTTGTATATGGAAAATGTACAACTGAAATAAACAAAAGAATAGGAATGGCAAAAAGTAATTTTAATGTCATGAAGAACATACTAACATCAAAACAAATAACACCAGGGCTAAAACTAAGAATAGCAAAATGTTACATCTTCTCAATATTCCTATATGGTGCTGAAACATGGACATTAGACAAGAAAACAGAACAGAGAATTGAAGCCTTTGAAATATGGATATATTGAAGAATAGGTAGAATTGGATGGAAGGAAAAGAAAACAAACGATGAAGTCTTAAACCAACTAAAAATTAAAAGAGAACTACTAAATACAATTCAAACAAGACAAATGCGATTTTTGGGCCATGTTAAAAGACGCAACAGCCTACTAAAAGTGATCCTGGAGGGGAAAATACACGGTAAAAGAGGCAGAGGCAGACCAAGACTAACATGGATGAGTAACATCAAAAGATGGACAAATCAGCCTATGACAACCTGCACCATCAAAGCAAGAGACAGAGCAGAATGGCGCTCCATGGTAGCCAACTTTCGTTGTGGAGACGGCACTCGATGATGATGATGATAATATGGGAAAGATATCTGTGTATGATCATGACATTTTGTCATATAGATATGAGAGTAATATGGGCATTCATGAATGCTATCCTCACATGTCTTACACGTAGTAACATCTACAAGTGATGACTTTCAAGTTCTCCGAAACAGTTACCATTTCTCTCTTTTCTTCAATTTGTCTCTTTCTATCTTTCTGTCTCTCTGTTATCTTTTATTCCTTTCTCTGTTTCTCTCTTTAATCTCTTTATGACTGTTTTGCTTTATTCTTCTTTATTTTTTTAGTTTTTTATTTCCTATTTTTATCTACCACTCCTTCCTTCTTCTCTCCTTTCCTCATCTCTTTCCACTTCTTCCCATTCTCTCTCTCTCTTCCTTTTTTTTTCCACTTCTCCTTCCAAAGGTACTCCTTTTCTCATCCCCATTTATTTCTACATCTCCTTTCTACTACTCTCCTTTTTTTATTTGTTTGCACCTCTCCTTCCTATTTCTCTCCTTTTTTTCATTTATCTCCATCTCTTCTTCCTATTTAACTCCTTTCTTCATTTATCTCCATCTCTTCTTCATATTTCTCTTCCTTCATCTTTTAACCTCTCTTTCCTACTTCTCTCCCTTCCTCATCTTCCCACTTCTCCTTCATACTTTATCTCTCCCTTCCCTGTCTCTCACATTTCACTCCAAATTCTCTCCATCTCCTATTTCTTTTCTTCCTCCTAGTCTCTTTCCACTCTGTCTTACTACATTTCCCTCTCTTCCAATACACAACACAACCTGTCCACATAAACAAATGCTCAAACTAGAAAGTCGTCAATCTTTTAATCACTTTGACTCAAGTATAAACACCTCAAACTAGAATGTCTTCAATCTTTTAATCACTTTGACTCAAGTATAAACACCTCAAACTAGAATGTCTTCAATCTTTTAATCACTTTGACTCAAGTATAAACACCTCAAACTAGAATGTCTTCAATCTTTTAATCACTCTGACTCAAGTATAAACACCTCAAACTAGAATGTCTTCAATCTTTTAATCACTCTGACTCAAGTATAAACACCTCAAACTAGAATGTCTTCAATCTTTTAATCACTTTGACTCAAGTATAAACACCTCAAACTAGAATGTCTTCAATCTTTTAATCACTTTGACTCAAGTATAAACACCTCAAACTAGAATGTCTTCAATCTTTTAATCACTTTGACTCAAGTATAAACACCTCAAACTAGAATGTCTTCAATCTTTTAATCACTTTGACTCAAGTATAAACACCTCAAACTAGAATGTCTTCAATCTTTTAATCACTCTGACTCAAGTATAAACACCTCAAACTAGAATGTCTTCAATCTTTTAATCACTCTGACTCAAGTATAAACACCTCAAACTAGAATGTCTTCAATCTTTTAATCACTTTGACTCAAGTATAAACACCTCAAACTAGAATGTCTTCAATCTTTTAATCACTTTGACTCAAGTATAAACATTACAACATTTATATAAATTATTATTAAAAGATGTAGCTATTTACATAAATAAGTTTGTGTAAATATAAATGTGTAAATATAGATATAATGTTTGATTATTATTGTGTAAATATAAATATGCACACATATAATAGATATAAATGTTGATGACATAATGCTATCAGTGGTTACAAGTAATAACAAACAGGGAATAGAACTCTAGTTACAGAATGTGGTAGATACACATTCTTTCTTGTTCACTTACTAGTAGATTGCACTACACTGGTTATAGTTGTATTTAGTCAAAGGCCTTGTCATCACTATCTATCTATTGACCTTTCGAGCTGTAGCCAGCCCATAGGGTGTAAACCAAGATACTCCATCTCTTATCTGATTTTTTGTTCTAGCAGTTTTCAATTCTTTTAAAAATATTTTATCAAATCTCGCCATTTGTCTCTGTTCTGTGCAAGCAGCTCTATCTCATTGAGGGAGCCGAATCCTGCTGCTCTTGCCTCTCTCATCAATGTTCTTCTCAGTGTCTCTCTGGGTCTTCCTCTTTTTCTCTTACCTGTTGTTTCCCACATGAGGGCTTGCTTTGCTACTCGGTTATTATCTCTTCTCATTATATGTCCAACATATGACCATTGTCTTTTCTTTATTACTGAAGATATTAATGGTTGATTGGCAATTTCTATAATTTTCTCATTTGTTTTGAATTCGTTCCACGCTATACCAAGTATTTTCCTCAGACACTTATTTTTGAATGCATTCAACTTTGTTTCTATGTCTCTTGTTGTTTTCCAGCTTTCACAAGCATATGTAAGGGTTGATAGTACTTTGCATCAGGTCTATGTTTCATTAACAAAATCGTTTTTACAATAGCGGCTTGTTAAACCTCTGATCAACGGTTCTACACCAAGCCTGTCATCACTACAGATCAATTAAAATCCATAATTACTTAACTGCCTGTGCCAGTGGAATCATCCAAATCAACATCTCATCTCATTGAAGGATCCAAACAAAGAAAGGCAGCTGTAGTCCCCACCATAGCAGCCACATCACACGCCAAAAGACATAAGGCGTAGCCGCACCAAAAGTGAACACTATTGTACTGTCCTTCATCATGCGATATCATCATTCATCATAAGCAATCAGAATATTGAAACACAATCTGGATTAAAAACACAGCTCATGGTGTGCACAGAGCACTAAACTCAGTAGCTCCGGCAGCAAGCCAAACTTGAAATATGAGGAAATGCAACAAGGAACACTTTTCAGATGATGCCTCAAAGGTTCCTACCGTCTATTCGCAATATTGACTGGATTTTGCATTATGTGATCCAGTAACAAGTGGTACAATATATGATGACATAATGCCATCAGAGGTCACAATAATAACTTGCAGCTTTGAGTAGGCATAAATCTGATAATAACTTGACAGGCTCCAAACCAAGGGTTCAAATCCTGGTAGGGTCAAACGTTTTTTCTATCACGGATGAACAAACTGGACAAGCAGCCTTTATTTGCCAACCTATTAGTCCCCTTGGCAGATCCCAGTAATGGGGAAATGCTGTCATCATCATCGAGTGATGTCTCCACATCGAAGGTTGGTACCATGGATCGCCATTCCACTCTGTCTCTTGCTTTGATGGTGCAGGTTGTCATATTGACTTGTCCATCTTTTGATGTTACTCTTCCATGTTAGTTTTGGTCTGCCTCTTTTACCTTGTATTTTCCCTTCCAAGATTACTTTTATTAGGTTGTTATGTCTTTTAACATGGCCCAAAAATGTCCTTTGTCTTGTTCTAATTGTGTTTAGTAGTTCTCTTTTCATTTTTAGTTGTTTTAAAACTTCATTGTTTGTTTTCTTTTCTTTCCATCCAATTCTACCTATTCTTCTGTAAATCCACTTTTCAAAGGCTTCAATTTTCTGTTCTGTTTTCTTGTCTAATGTCCATGTTTCTGCACCATATAGGAATATTGAGAAGATGTAACATTTTGCTATTCTTAGTTTCAGCCCTGCTGTTATTTGTTTTGTTGTTAGTATATTTTTCATGGCATTAAAATTACTTTTTGCCATACCTATTCTTTTGTTTATTTCAGTTTTACATTTTCCATCACTGGTTATAGTATGTCCAAGGTAGTTGTAGCTCTGAACTGTCTCCAGAAGTATTACATCAACTTTGATATTTAATTGCTGTAAAGATAGTTTTTTTTATATAAATCTGATAAAAAGATGTAAAGGAATGCAAACCCAGAGACCAGGGGTGGGTAAAACCATGGATTCTATTTTTTTTATTAATTTCATTTTTTTTTTATTTTTCATCGTCTGTGGTGGGAACCAAACCAAGTCCCACCAATGGGCAAATGAGAAAAGAATGAAGAAAAAGCAGGCTCCACATATAAATATGTATGTTTTTATTTTTGTAGCAAACTATTGCACTTATGGTTGCTCTTGGTAACTCATATTCTTTAAAATCTGCAAAATTGCTGCAAAACACATGTTCTCAATAAACAACAATATAAAATGTCCAAAATGGCAACAACCTACAGGAATGTTTGGAAGATTTCAGAAATATTTAAGAAAATTGTCATAAATAAAATCACAAAAATGGGAGCCGTGATAGCTCAGTGGTTAGTGAACTGGACTACAAAGGACAAGAGGTAGGGTTCAATCCCAACCGACAGCTTCCGGTTCACCCAGCCTTTAATGGGTACTGGATTTTTTCTGGGAAAGTAAAGCGGCACTGGCGTAATACCGACCACATTATCCCAAAAATCATGTGCCGAAGGTCTGTAAAATTTATGGTCACTAACACCATATTCCCTATACGCCACTTGGCATGATGGGGGTACTTTACTTTTTTTAAAGTCACAAAAATGCTGTGATACAATAATGCTACAAATAAACAATATAACATAATCACTAACAGAGAGTAAGACACGCATAACAGAACATTAAGGGACTAATAGTTTTTTTTTTCATTATACAAAGATATAAAATATATACTTACTTTTTTTAAGTATAGAAAAAATATAATTTAATTCATCATCATCATCATGTGCCATACCGGTTGGCGTAGGCGATCATGTCCCTCCACAATCTTCTATCTACAGTGCTTCGTATCAGTGCTGTTGTTGACTGTTTTCCATGCCATGACACCAAGCTATCCAGTATTTTCTCTCTTTGTCGCCCGCGATCTCTCTTTCCTTTTATTTTGCCAGTTGTAACCAAGTATTCCAACTTTCCTCTTCTCATGATGTGCCCCAAAAATGTTGATTGCTTCTTTCTGATGTTTTTTAAGAGCTCCCTTTTTGTGTTAGCCTCTTTGAGAACTTCCTCATTGGTCTTTTTATAATTTAATTACCATTACTAATTTTTAATATAAAAATTGAGTATAAGTTAAAGATACATGTATAACAAATGTACAAAAATACCAAATTTTATATTTTATGTTTAAGTGCATTAAATAATTTAACAGATAACATCCCCTAGATAGCATCGCTAACACTCAAAATCTAAGAGATAAGAGTAAAAGGTAGGTCTTGGATATATCTTACATCTTAAAATGGGTTTCCTTTAATTTATAAAGGATTTTTTTTATGGACTTATATGTCTTACAAAGCAGTTTATAAGGGAAAATAAACCATTTGTTCAACCTTTTAAATGGACTTATATGTCTTACAAAGCAGTTTATAAGGGAAAATAAACCATTTGTTCAACCTTTTTAATGGACTTATATGTCTTACAAAGCAGTTTATAAGGGAAAATAAACCATTTGTTCAACCTTTTTAATGGACTTATATGTCTTACAAAGCAGTTTATAAGGGAAAATAAACCATTTGTTCAACCTTTTTAATGGACTTATATGTCTTACAAAGCAGTTTATAAGGGAAAATAAACCATTTGTTCAACCTTTTTAATGGACTTATATGTCTTACAAAGCAGTTTATAAGGGAAAAAAAACCATTTGTTCAACTTTCCACATTAAAAAAAATCTAAATAATAAATCTATACTTAACATTTTACGAATAAAAAATGTGCTTATATGTGTTGGCCAATCAAATTGTGCCATGTTTGAAATGGGCTATAAATACTGAGGTCAATCAACCACACTACATGCAATCATGACCGATAAAAGTGTAATTTTTACTACAATTTTTATTCACTTACAATTTTGCGGCCATAAAGACATAGTATGATGTTGAACGGATCGTGCCTCGCCAAGAAAAAGCAAATTTAATTAATTTAATTTTTTTTTCATTTGTAAGACTATTTTGGTCTGGTGTCCAGGATTGTCCTTAAATAGGATAGAAGGTTTGCCAGAAGATGATGGATCAATGAAATATCATTCATTACAATCTGCACCAGACATGAGAAACATTACAGAACTTTAGTCCAAACAATAATTTTTCACACACAAAATGGTGATGGGAGAAAGCAGAGCAAAAAAATTCAATAATTTTATTGTAACCAGGTTTGAATTTATGCCATTTGTACATCTTGTCAGTCTTAGACATGCCAAAATATGATAATAAATAAATATTATAATCATTTTAAAGACTAGAAAAATAACTGTGAACCAATGTCTGCCAATCAAAACCTCTTAGACACTTTTTTTTCCATAAGTCATTGGCAAGTCTCTCCATCCATCCTAATTATCATAATTTTCTCTACTTCTTTCCAATCTAGGCCAATATTTGTTAGGCTTCCATGACTTCTCTTCTTCATGTATACCTAGGCTTTCCATACTTTCTCTTTCCCATGGGTTCCATAACAGTACCTGTCTTGCTATGCTGACATCATGTTTTCTTAGTGTTGAGTCCACTCCATCTCCATCATCTTATTCATAATCAGCTACTCAATTGTCCTTTCTTTTGTTCTTTCCCAAATATTTTCATTTCTAATTTTGCCTTACTATTTGATGTTCAGAATTGTCTTCAAACAGTTCTTTACAAAAAAATATGAGCACATATTTTTTAAATTGCTTTAATTTTTTTTTATTTTGCTTATTTTTGTTTATATTTTTATGCCTGAAAGACTTAATTGCAGCCTTGCTCACATCTATGCCATCACACACTTTCATGCTTTTTGGAGCTCGAAAGTAATGACAGATGTTACCAAAATAGAAAAACCACAAGGAAATCAAGATAAAAGAACTAGAAGATATCAAAATTAAAGAGCCAGGAAACATAAGATCTAAAGAACAAGGAGGCATTGAAATAAGAGCCAGAAGATACCTAAAGATTAGAGCCAGGCAATACCCAAAGATCAAACAAGGAGATACCAAAGGATAAGAACCAGGAGATATCTAAATATAAGAATCAGGAGATATCTAAAAATAAGAATTAGGAAATATCTAAAGATAAGAATCAGAAGATACCTAAAGATAAGAATCAGGAGATACCTAAAGATAAGAAACAGGAAATATCTACAGATAAGAATCGGGAAATATCTAAAGATAAGAATCAGGAGATACCTAAAGATAAGAATCAGGAGATACTAAAGGATAAGAACCAGGAGATATCTAAAGATAAAAATCAGGAAATATCTAAAGATAAGAATTAGGAGATATCTAAAGATAAGAATCAGGAGATACCAAAGGATAAGAATCAGGAGATACCTAAAGATAAGAATCAGGAGATACCTAAAGATAAGAATCAGGAAATATCTAAAGATAAGAATCAGGAAATATCTAAAGATAAGAATCAGGAGATACCTAAAGATAAGAACCAGGAGATACCTATATCTGAAAAGTGTTCCTTGTTGTACTTTCCTCATATTCCAAGTAGAGGTAAAGGCATCAAGAGTTAGACGTGCATAGTTTACACATTTCCTGTACCCACCTCCCCATATTTTTAGAACCCTTCCTTTCCGTCTTCTCACCTGACTCCCGGGCTAGAGAGATTTATAATCGGTCCTGTCGTATCAATTCAGTCCATTTAGAGACTGACCCAGCTCAGGAACACAGGGAAGTGACCATTTTTTATTTTTCCTCTCTTTAGTATCTAGCATATTATCACCATGTAGTTAGATTTGTTAATATATCGTTATATATAATTTTTGTGTTTGTTGTTTGTCCAGATGAAGGCCTACTTGGCCGAAACGCTGACTTTTGTTTCGTCCATTACCACGTAAAGCTGTCACCATACCACTCTTTTTCTTCCTTTTTTTTATTATCGTCATATTCCAAGTCCTGTTTGCTGCCAGAGCTACTGAGCTGTGATACTGTGATACTGTGAGCTGTGTTTTTCATCCTGATCATGCTTCGATATTCCGATTGCTAATGATGAATGATGATATCATATGATGGACAGTTTGTCTGCATTCACTTTTGGTGCAGCTACACCTTAGGTCTTTTGGTGTGTGCTGTAGCTGCTATGAAGGGGACTGCAGCTGCCTTTCTTTGTTTTAATCCTTCAATGAGGTGAGATGTTAATTTGGATAATTCCACTGGCACAGGCGGTTGAGTGATTATGGATTTTAATTCGTTTGCAGTGATACTGGGACCCTTGACTAACAACAACTATAATTTTTTTTTTAGTATTATTTACACAGAATTCAACTATCTAAAAAAAATGAGTTAATTTAATATCTTTATAAATATAGGAATGACTGGATTTAGTAAAAAATAAAATATTTACATAACATTTAACATAATAAAAGTAAATATCTTCCACATGAAAAAACTGATAGAAAATGTGTTTACAAATTATACAAGTAAAAAGTTTGATGGTAATCAAAACAAAATAAATAATATTATATTTTCACAGGCCGTATTTAAAATAAAAACAAAACAATAAGTATTTGGCTCCATGCGTGTCTTCAGTAAGTTTCAAACAAAAACCATGCTAACAACCTAAGTAAAGAAAATATACATGCAGCTACAGTTTAATTTGAGTAAATTAAAAACTTGGGGCCACATGAATAAGACAAATGATTCTACTGTCATTATCATCAACATCATCATCGTGTGCCTTCTCCGCAACAAAGGTTGGCTACCATAGATTGCCATTCCACTCTGTTTCTTGCTTTGATGGTGCAGTTTGTCATCGATTGACTTGTCCATCTTTTGACGTTACTCATCCATGTTAGTCTTGGTCTGCCTCTGCCTCTTTTACCTTGTATTTTCCCTTCCAATATTACTTTTATAGGCTGTTGTGTCTTTTAACGTGTCCCAAAAATTTCATTCGTCTTGTCTTAATTGTATTTAGTAGTTTTCTTTTTATTTTTAGTTGTTTTAAAATTTCATCGTTTGTTTTCTTTTCTTTCCATCCAATTCTACCTATTCTTCTGTAAATCCACATTTCAAAGGCTTCAATTTTCTGTTCTGTTTTCTTTTCTAATGTCCATGTTTCTGCACCCATATAGGAATATTGAGAAGATGTAACATTTTGTTATTCTTAGTTTCAGCCCTGCTTTTATTTGTTTTGTTGTTAGTATATTTTTCATGGCATTAAAATTACTTTTTGCCATACCTATTCTTTTGTTTATTTCAATTTTACATTTTCCATCATTAGTTATAGTACTGTCAATATAAGTATATGAGTCCTATTTTTACTTTAATAACAAAATATCATATTACTTAACTCTTTCTGTATGGAAACTTTTTATCGACGCAACGGAAGAGATTTCAGAGACAAAATGTTTCATGGTTTTAAGAATCAATCTACATATTTATATTTATGTAACATTTTATGTATGAATTTTTAGATAATTGAAAAAGGTAGATTATAGATTTCACCAATATCAAGATGATACCAAGACATGTAAAAAGAATATGGTTCGATGGCATTTACACTAATCAAATTGAGAGTGACGCACTATGTGGCAAAACTTGCGCTGCCGAAATCGGCATGTCGCACAGTGCGGCGAAACGTACGGAAAGAGTTAATATTCATGTTTGGTCTTAAAAATAGAGAGATTTTTGAAATTATGGAACTTGTTTCAACATTCTCCTTATTATCAAATTTGAGGTATCATTCACATTAATTTTCAAACTTAATCAGATCCATGTTTCCAGACATCACAAACCCATCACTTCTCATTCAACAGGAAATAATGTAAACATTGTATAGAATTAATCATTAACAAAACTGTTTATGTGAACACAATAAATAATCAACCTTAAAAAATATTAGCAAAATATTGAACATAGTAACAAGTCAACAAAACAATATAATTTTGTGCGTGTTTTCGAATGACTGTTTAAATGTTTAAATAAAGAGGTACCTAACCACTAGCTATGTGTTTGTATTCCAGTGTTTGTATTGGAAGTGTGTTGGCGATGGCCATACATTCTTTCGTGTTATTTTTTTCCTATATCAACTTCAATATGTTAAATTCTGTGATCAACATAAAATTTATGCTATGTTCATAGTGTTTTACACATTATGGTCACAAGTCATCCAAATAAACACAAACTGTTTAGGAGACCAACTCCACTTTTGAAAACAAGACACAAACCATCTTCTTCTTCTACCTTTTTAGCTCCCAGTGGAGCATAGGTCTTCAACAAACACTTTCCAAGTCGTTCTGTTTTTTGCCATTCTTTTAAGATCACTCCATGTCTTCCCCATCATCTTCATCTCTGCTTCTATCTGTCTTCTCCAAGAATTCCTTGGTCTTCCTCTTTGTCTTTTCCCCTGGGGATTCCAAAAAAGGGTCTGTTGTGTAATACTCTCAGTTGGCTTCCATAGTGTGTGTCCTATCCAGTGCCATCGTCTTTGCTGTATCTCTTTATCCACTGGTATTTGACTGGTACATTTCCATAATTCTATGTTAGTGAGTTTGTCCTGCCATTTCTATCCCTTTATTCTGCGCATAATTCATCCATTAATGAAAGTCTGTATCTTCGTGATTGTCATTTTTGTTGTTCTCCATGTTTTACAGCCATATAATAGGACCGACTTAACATCTGAGTTGAAAATTTTTATTTTTGTAGTTTACCTAATTTCTTGTGGAAAACACACCATATTTGTAATCAAATAATTCACTTCTAACATTAGCTCTGCATTTTAAAATAATAATTAATTTACTGAATGATGTTTGAAAAAAAGGAGTTTTGAATTTACCACTCTCATTATGTATGGTCTGATGGTTAACATAAGATTATTGATATGTCCATAGTATAAGTATTAGATAGTACTTGTGATGGCTTTCTGTTTTTCAGATATCAACTTCATTATATAAAAAAAAACGTGTTCAATATAAAATTATTAATATGTTCGTAACATTTTTTTTTTGTGCGTTCAACAGCTTTCACCTCTGACAAAGTCCCGAGAGACTAGGAATTGAATTTTGCGGGTTAATCCATTTTTTTCCTGGCAGCTATTGTGCACAATGATCCCTCGCCACACTGGAAAATTACTCCGTATTCGGAGGACCTCATATTTTTTCCATCGATGGGTAATTGACACTTCAAGCCAGGCCTCGCTGCTGAGTGATTGTCACAGAGAGGAATCACAAATTAAAATCCCAAATGGTGCAGCCAGGATTTGAACTCACAACCTCTCTGTCGCGAGACCGGTGTCTTGCCTCTAGACCAACCAGTCTCCTGGTCCATAGTATTTATATTGGAAAGGAACTGTTGATGGCCAAATTTATTTATTTTTTTGTAGATTTTATAATGGGGAATGTTATATTTGTTAATTTTTTATTGAATTTTTGCACTGGAATGGTACTAATGATGGCCACATAAATTATCAAATAAAAGTGATTAGTAAACAAACAAAATTTATGTTGACAATATTTCAAATTGCATTCAAATGGAAATGACAAACAAAAAACAATATATGTTAACAAACAAACCACAAATAAAAAAAGTCATGACCTGAGGTAATAATGAGCTGCATTCTCTTTAGATTTGTAAACAGCAAACAGAATTAGTTAACTTTTATCTTTCTCTCTCTCTCGCTACCCAGGCAAGATGTTATATTGTTTTGTGTATCTAATTCTGGCATTGGTTTATGATACTTGTGATCATTATTTGTGGCACATGCCATGAAATGTGCGCAACATTAAGGTCAAAGTTCATGCCAAAAGTTCTACAGATGCTGGTCATGTGAACTTTGTGTGGTTCATTCTAGATCAAAGAGAAAAATGTGAATGTATTTATTTTTTAAAGAATCTTTGCATATAATTTACACCTGTTACATTGCTGGTACCAAATAACAAATTTTCTGGGGTAAGAGAGAGTGAAGCACAAAGAAAACATAATGAATAAACATACAATAAACATATTTTAGACGAAAAATAAAATAAACAAATCACGTGGGAAAGGAAGTTATTTGGACAAATTCTCTGTCACTTTCTTCACGCCCCAAGCAGCCAATGAAAATGCAGCAGCCATGCCAAACAGCTTGAGATATCTAACCATGCGAGAGTCAGAGGTACATACATCTGATGAGGATTCAGTTCCACCTCCTGTGGCTCCAACTAGTGATTCATCACCACGCCCTGCTTCTACACCATCTAGTTCTGCGGAGCCTGATGTTGACATCACACTTTCAACACCTGGTTGTCAGAAAATAGCGCTAGATTAAATTCTTTAAATGAGATTAACAAAAAATGAAATAGCATCAATATTTCATGGTCATCATCATCAAGTACCAGGCCTGCTGGCGTAGGTGATCATGTCTCTCCACAACTTTCAATCATGACAGTTATTTATCATTTCTATTATTGACATTCTGCCAAGCCATTCTCTTAAGCTGTCTGGTATCTTTTCTCTTTGCTTCCCTCTATCTCTTCGTCCCTCAATTTTTCCAGTTGTTACAATATATTAGAGTTGTTCTCTTCTCATTACATGGCTAAAAAATGATGATTTTTTCTTCCTAATATTGGAAATTAGCTCTCTATTTCCTTTGGCCTCTGTCAGAACATTTTCATTACTCTTCTTAGCTGTCCATGGTATTCTCAACATTCTTCTGCAAAACCAGATTTCTACAGATTCCAGTGATTTTCTTGTCTTTTGTCTTATTGTCCATGATTCACATCCATATATTAAGATTGGCTGTACATAACATGTACTTCATGGTAAAACAAATACAAAACTTCTCACGATTTGACTAGCATCAATATTCTCTTGATGCAATTAATGTCAGTATTTTTCTGGCCCAACAGACATCAATATTCTCATAGAACAACTAACAATGAATTTTCAATGGGCAAAACAAACATCAATATTTTCATGGTACAACAAACAACAATGAATTTATAGCACAACTAACATTAATATTTTGATGATCACGTCCTTCCACCATGTCACATAGCTATCTAGTATCTTCTCTCTTTTATGATCTCTCTTTCCTTGTATTTTTGCCATTTGTGATCAAGTATTCCAACTTTTCTCTTCTCATGTCATCTTCATTGAGTGCCGTCTCCGCATCGAAGGTTGGTCATCATGGAGCGTTATTCCGCTCTGTCTCTTGCTTTGATGGTGCAGGTTGTCATAGGCTGACTTGTCCATCTTTTGATATTACTCATTCACATTAGTCTTGGTTTCCCTCTGCCTCTTTTACCTTGTATTTTACTTTCCAGGATTACTTTTAGTAGGCTGTTATGTCTTTTACCATGCCCCAAAAATCGCCTTTGTCTTGTTTGAATTGTATTTAGTATAGTTCTCTTTTCATTTTTAGTTGTTTTAAGACTTCACCGTTTGTTTTCCTTTCTTTCCATCCAATTCTACCTATTCTTCTATATATCCATATTTCAAAGTCTTCTATTTTCTGTCCAATTTCTTGTCCAATATCCATGTTTCTGCATGCACCATACAGGAATGTTGAAAAGATATAATATATATATATATATATATCTTCTCATGATGTGCCCAAAACATGTGAATTATATCTTTCTGGTGTCTTTTAAAGAGCTCTCTTTGTGTCTTAGCCTGTTTGAGAATTTTCAAGGTTTATACTTATATACCTGACTTTTATTTGAAAATTCTTATTCTTAAACAAGAGAAGCAAAGACAGCAGACGTAGACTTCCTTAATGAGATTGAGAAGATTGCCTAAAAGAGGTACTTATGAAGGATGTGAGAAATTAAAAGATGAACCTAGAGAACATAATTTAAAATCAAATCTGATCTCTTGCGTACAGTAGATGGGTTTACTCTCACAAAGGCTTTTAAATAATTTGGTTGGTCTCAAGGCAAGATGCCGGCCTCGAGACAGAGAGGTTGTGGGTTCAAATCCCGGCTGCACCAGTTGGGATTTGTTATTTATGATTTCTCTCTACAGCAACCACCCCTGGTCTCAGCATCAAGGCCCAGCTTGAAATGTCAATTACTCATTGATAGAAAATATGAGTACCTACAAAGATGGAGTTATCTGCCTGTGTGGCGAGGGACCCCTGTGCACACGGCTGCCAGGAAAACGGATTAACACGCAATATTCAGATCCTAGTCTCTAGGGACTTCGTCAGAGGTAAAAGTTGGCGAACGGAAAAAAAAAATTTCAATAATTAATTATAATAATTAATAATATATTGTCACAACCAGTCTTTTAAAGCAACTTGACCTTACCTCCAATGAAGACATTTATGGATGCTGTGACCTGCCCTTGGCTGTTTGTTGCTGTACACAGATACTCGCCTGCATCCGCAGCCTCACAGTCATGAATCTCAAGGTTGTACACACCTCTAGACTCGAACACACGTATACGACGGGTGGACTTAACCGTCTTCCCATCTTTAACCCATGACACTTTGGGAGCAGGATCACCTAGTAGAAGACATGAAGAATATGAGGTCAAGGACCAAAAAGACAACACAAAACCTCTACTATTCATGCAAACATTACTTATCTTTTTATTTTATTTTCTTTGACCGTCTTCGAGTCTTGAATATGGTAATCTCCTACTCTATAAATAAATTATACTGCCATCAATGAAGTGAAGTTCATTAACACTTCTGAGATTACTGGCAAATATCAATTTTCACATTTCTAAAATGTACTTTAGAAAAAAAAAATATATATATATCTCCTGTGTGTTACCAGGGCCTCATTATGAGGAAAGTAAAGAATAGTGACACTGTGACCTTCCAGGCATGTCGTAAGAGACGACTAAGGAGATTGATCAATGGCTTGACAAGCTGTCATTGTAAAAAGTATTGTTATGGAAACAGCCATAGATTTTAGAAGCAGTGATCTCTGCAATATGTGCCATTTTGGCACGCAAGGTTTCTGTTTTTGAGATTGTGGTTCTGCCCTATGTGCCGTCTTCGGCTCGAAAGGACAATAGATCTTCTTCTTTCCTTCCTCTGCTGCCGTTGGCATCGAGGGGAGAAACAATCTGCGATTCTTTGCTCTTCTGTTGGCCTCTTCTGATGTTATTCCTCCTAGTGACTAGTATTCCCTTTATCCATCTCTTTCTCAGTCTTCCTCTTAATCTGGCATTTTCTAATCTGGACAATAGATAGATAGATATATATATATATATGGTCTTTGGTATCTTGACAGATGGTTGGCAGAAAGCAGTCATGATTTGTCATTAGTGTAACGGTAGAGGTAAGATACAAGGCTTGCATCTTAGCACACAAGTTTTCACCCATATGTGCTCGGTCGCCTATCCAGAAGTGTTCGGAGACTTTTGAATAATGTTGCTTCAAGCATCAAAACATCATTTTTTCAAGTCACACTGCTTCCAGTGGGAATTGAACATGGATTGTCCGAACGTTGGTAGCCCAGTCGGGTTGTCCAAACGTTGGTAGCCCAGTCGGGTTGTCCGAACATTGGTAACCCAGTCGGGTTGTCCGAACATTGGTAGCCCAGTCGGGTGGTTTTCCCAAATAGGCTACCGAGGCCCCCGCCATGTCAGTAGTTTGGTATTGTTAATTGCTTACTATTCCTGCAGGAAAAAAATGTGGAGATAATGTTTTGCCTAAAACACACTAGTCCCCTATTGTCTTCACTTTGAAGCATTCTGAAGGAAGAACAGGGGCCTTATGTTCAGAACCACAGTTGAGTTAACCATTTAGAAATTATCATTAATGATTAATGTTATTGAATGTGGTTATAATGTGGAGATAATGTTTTGCCTAAAACACACTAGTCCCCTATTGTCTTCACTTTGAAGCATTCTGAAGGAAGAACAGGGGCCTTATTTTCAGAACCACAGTTGAGTTAACCATTTAGAAATTATCATTAATGATTAATGTTATTGAATGTGGTTATAATCAACATCACAGTGTGTTAAGAAGAAAGCTAAAGGAATATGTGCACATGTTATGCTTAGATGAAACTGAGCACTTTTGGGACTGCTGTGAGGTAAATTGTTCTAAAAAATAACCAGAATAGATCTTTTCCTCCAAATTTCAATCTAGATGAAGAAACCATAGTAAAAATGACTGCTTCAAAACACAAATTCCTCAAATTTTTTACATTTTGCAGTGTTCAAACATTACTCCCCTCCGTGTACTTTCATAATTACCACTTTTTGTGATACCTCAGTGTTTTATTTGTTTCCATCGCTGTTGGCTTATTTCTATCGTGAGTTACACCGTTTAATGCAAAAAAAAAAAAAAAAACTGACAATTTTCAAGAAATCTGTCATTTTTCCATCTTTTGCGGTGACCAGGGAGATTGCCTCAGTCATCAGCAAACATCAGACAACCCTTTGTGACTTGGGAAACACAGCAAATAGCGCTATGAGTTAGCCAAACATACTGACGGACTTACGGTGATCGTACCAATAGACATTGTAACACGTCCAGTTCATGAGATGAAACTTGGATCATAAATCAACCTGAGCAAGGAATGTCGAGTCCCTGTGTTTTTCCTAGTGTGAACACATGGCTGTGTGTCGAAGTTCAGAGAAAATACTATTTTTAGAGCACCTAATGTTACATTTAAGTGGTACTAATTTTTACTACGGTATCGTAACTGGGTTACAATAACGGATAGGTATCGTAATTTAGGCTTAACTCCTGTTAGTGCAACAAGAGCAATGTTGGTATTGTCTGGATGGTTGCAAGTTTGCACTCATACAAGAAGAACTTCCTAGCAAATGGAATCCTCAAAAATTATAAATAAATATTAGTATTCTAGAAACATCAAACTCGGGAAATCATTTCACATAGGCAATTGTGTGCTAAGACTGTTAAAAAAAATATTAAAGAAAAAGAAGGCTTGTTTACAGCTATATTGTGACATGAGATGACTCAAAATGATCTGATGTTGTAGCATTGTTTGTTTTTGTTTATTTGCACACAACAGCTTTATATCTCTAGCGAAGCCCAGAGAGACTGAATTTTCCGTAAATTCACTTTCTCCTATTTTTCACTTTGGCAGCCATGTGTTAAGGTGTCATCTCCCATACAGCCAGATGTGCTAAGGTGTCTTCTCCCATACAGGGAGATATTCTCCAACTTCAGAGACACTCTTATTTTTTTTTATTTTAACCATCAAGAGATTTGACATTTCGAGTATATTTTATTTTTGGGTCACTTTCGCCCAAGCAACAGACATTTTATGCCTACATTTTTTTCATTTCCAACTGTGAAAGGATCTCTAACATCCACAGAATGCACATAGGGCCCCCTGCTCTTTGCTGTTAAGTGAGAGGAGTAGACATTGAATGTCGCTACCCAGAGACCTGTGGAGGGAGGACTAAGGTATGAAGAAACCATGGATTTGAAGTGAAAAATTGCGACCATCTATGGTGGGACTCGAACCCAGGACCATCTTGTCCTGATGCCTCTAGATCCACCTAGTCCTACATTGTGGCATTAAAAGCTGGGGGTCATAGATAACATATACAAACACAGACAGCAGCTAGAAAAGAAACCTACAAGATAAATATTAAAGATTAACTCTTTCTGTACAGAAGGTTTTTTTATCAATTTAGCAGTAGAGATTTCAGAGACAAAATTTTTCATGTTTTTAAATATCAATCTATATTGAGTAATTGAGTTATTTGCGGGTCATCATCATTGCACTCAGAACATGTCCATAGGTGCTCAGATCCCCTCCTCAGCAATTCCCTCAGTGTCCATCGACTGACGACTCCAGTTCTATGTTGGTTGATAAGTCTTCTTACACGGCCACTAAGTTTCTCATTTCTGGCTATCAATCTATATGTTTATATTTATCAAAAACTTAACATATTATATATGAATTTTTAGATAATTAAACAAGAAATTATATTTCACTGATACCAAGATGATACAAGACTTTTAAAAAGAATGTGGTTAGATGACAGTTTACACTAACCAAATTGAGAGTGACACACTGTACAGCTAAACGTACATAACCGAAATCGGCATGTACGTCAAAATAACGGAATAAGTTAAAGAAACAAAATTAAGTAGGCAAAGATATGTGACAAACATAATTGCATTGAATAGGACACACATTATGGAAGCCAACTGAGAATATTACATGACAAACCCTTTTTGGAATCCCTAGGGGTGGAGAAAAAGAGGAAGGTCAAAATATACTTGAAAAAGACAGATGGATGCAGAGATGAAGAAGATGGAGAAGATGTGGAAGCCAACTGAGAATATTACATGACAGACCCTTTTTGGAATCCCTAAGGGTGGAGAAAAAGAGGAAGGTCAAAATATACTTGAAGAAGACAGATGGAAGCAGAGATGAAGAAGATGGAGAAGATATGGAGCAATCTAAAAAGATTAGCACCAAACATGATGACTTGGAAAATGTTTGTTGAAGACCTATGCTCCACAGGGAGATGGAAGGTAGAAGAAGATGGTAATTTTAAAACAATTGTAAAAACTTTATTTTAAAATGTTGATCTTATCATATTAGTTCAACCCTCAAGCAAAAAATAGAGGAGGCCAAAAGGTGTGGGATGCAACTTCCAAGTGAGTCTTTACCTGTAACAGTACATGTTAGCTTGATGGTTTCTGACTCTGCCACACTCACATCCTGTGGTAGTGCCAAAAACTGGGGGATGCCCACGGTGGCAGTCAGGCTGAAAGAACGATAGATAACAAACATGCAGCACACAAATATCACTGTATAACTAAAATAAGAATAATTAAATAAAATATTTCAGATGGTATAATTGTTCTGTTGTTGTGTAGTATGCCCATCTCAAGAAGTAGTAGATGCTCTACAGTGTTTTAGAATGTCATATGGCAACACTTAGAAGCTGAAGATTGAGGTAGGAGACATATTAGAAGAGTGGACAACAACTGCATATTGTATGGGGAGCTCATAGAAGATGAGGGAAAGAAAGAAAACACTTTCAGAAGGTTACATATGGTGAAGATTCTTTTTTTTAAATGGCATGATAATATTTGATGAAGAAATAAAGTTCAAAGTTAGAAGAAAAAAGATGCAAGAGAAAAGAGGTAAGACCCTTCACATAAAACTGTCTTGTTCATTTTGCAGCCAGACATCATCATTATCAAGTGCTGTTTTCGCATCAAAGGTTGGCTATCATGGAATGCCACTCCACACTGTCACTTTCTTCAATAGTGCAGGTTGTCATAGCCTAATTAGTCTTTCTTTTGATGTTACTTGTCCATGTTAGTCTTGGTCTAATTCTGCCTCTTTTACCTTACATTTTCCCTTCCTTGATTACTTTTTTTAGGCTGCTGTGTCTTTTACATGCCCCAAAAATCTCATTTGTCTTGTTTGAAATGTGTTTAGTAGTTCTCATTTCATTTTTAAGTAGTTTTAAAACTGCATCATTTTTTTTTTTTTCTTTCCATCCAATTCTACTCATTCTTCTATAAAAATATTTTTCTCTTTTTGCTTCCCTCTATCTCTTTGTCCCTCAATTTTTCCAGTTGTTACAATATATTCTAGTTGTTCTCTTCTCATTAAATGGCCAAAAATGATGATTGTTTCTTCCTAATATTGGAAATTAGCTCTCTTTTTGCTTTGACCTCTTTCAGAACATTTTCATTACTCTTCTTAGCTGTCCATGGTACTCTCAACATTCTTCTGTAAAACCACATTTCTACAGCCTCCAGTGATTTTCTTGTCTGTTGTCCTATTGTCCATGATTTACATCCATATGTTAAGACTGGCTCTACATAACATTTAAGAAATCCTTTTCCCTTACAGCTTTAACAATACGAATAATCTTCCTTGCTGTCTACAGGTGAAATAAACTCTAAATTACTATCCAATAGACTCTAAATTACTATCCAATAGACTCTAAATTACTATCCAATAGACTCTAAATTACTATCCACCCATCAAATAAAAGACAACATCTATTGTCAATCAAACCACTGCTCACCTCAGCTGCCTATCACCAGGTGACCGGATGGATGTCACGGCACTGACTACAGTGACAACAACATCAGTAAACACTTCTCCCTCAGAATTGACAGCTCTGAACCTGTAAGTTCCTGCATCACCGCCCGTAACTTCCTCAATTTCAAGGCTGTAAAAATCATCATCGGCTAAGATGGTGACCCTTCCTCCCTGCTGCAGGATGCGGTCATCTCTAGACCAAGTGATGTTTGGACGAGGATTTGCTGCACAGAAAACATATCAACTCAAATATTTTAATGAAGTTGAGAAACTAGTTAATACAAAGAAAAAAATAATAAATATAGAAAAAATAGCATTGTTAAAGCTTTGTGTAATAAGTAGACGACAATAATTCGAACAACGTTTCAGCTCAATAGGACTTTAGCAGAAACAAAAATACAACACAAACACATATATGTATTTTAAATATTTAATAATTTTAAAAAAACTTTTTAATGTCAAAAAATTTTTTAAATTAAATTTTAAAAAAATATTTTTAAAATAAATAAAATACAAAATTTTTAAAATGTAGACATTCTAGTGAAGATGTACTATATGAACAGAGACATTCTAGTGAAGATGTACTATATGAACAGAGACATTCTTGTGAAGATATACTATATGGACAGAGACATTCTTGTGAAGATATACTATATGAACAGAGACATTCTAGTGAAGATGTACTATATGAACAGAGACATTCTTGTGAAGATATACTATATGAACAGAGACATTCTAGTGAAGATATACTCTAATGAACAGAGACATTCTTGTGAAGATATACTCTAATGAACAGAGACATTCTTGTGAAGATATACTATATGGACAGAGACATTCTTGTGAAGATATACTATATGAACAGAGACATTCTAGTGAAGATGTACTATATGAACAGAGACATTCTTGTGAAGATATACTATATGAACAGAGACATTCTTGTGAAGATATACTATATGAACAGAGACATTCTTGTGAAGATATACTATATGAACAGAGACATTCTTGTGAAGATATACTATATGAACAGAGACATTCTTGTGAAGATATACTCTAATGAACAGACATTCTTGTGAAGATATACTCTAATGATCAGACATTCTAGTGAAGATATACTCTACTGATCAGACATTCTGGTGAAGATATATTCTACTGAACAGACATTCTAGTGAAGATATACTATATGAACAGATATTTTAATTAGGATATATTATATAAATAGACATTCTAGTAAAGATATACTCTTCTAAACAGACATTCTAATGAAGATATACTCTACTGAAGAGATATTCTATGAAGATACAATATATATACAGACATTTACTATATGAACAGACAATTAAAAGTTTTTTTTAAATTAAATTTTTAAAAAATATTTTTAAAATAAATAAAATATAAAATTTTTAAAATGTAGACGTTCTAGTGAAGATGTACTATATGAACAGAGACATTCTAGTGAAGATGTACTATATGAACACAGACATTCTTGTGAAGATATACTATATGAACAGACATTCTAATGAAGATATTCTATATGAACAGACATTCTAGTGAAGATATACTCTGCTGAACAGACATTCTAGTGAGAATATCCTCTATTGAACATCCATTCTAATGAGGACATGCTCTACTGAACATACATTATAATGAAGATATTCTCTACTGAACAGACATTCTAATGAAGATATTCTCTACTGAACATACATTCTAATGAAGATATTCTCTACTGAACAGACATTCTAATCAATATATACTCTACTAATCAGATATTCTAATGAAGATATACTCTACTGAACAGATATTCTAATGAAGATATACTCTACTGAACAAACATTCTAATGAAGATATACTACATGAACAGACATTCTAATGAAGATATACTATATGAACAGACATTCTAATAAAGATATACTATATGAACAAACATTCTAATGAAGATATACTATATGAACAGACATTCTAATAAAGATATACTACATGAACAGACATTCTAATGAAGATATACTACATGAACAGACATTATAATAAAGATATACTATATGAACAGACATTCTAATGAAGATATACTACATGAACAGACATTCTAAAGAAGATATACTACATGAACAGACATTCTAATAAAGATATACTACATGAACAGACATTCTAATAAAGATATACTATATGAACAGACATTCTAATAAAGATATACTACATGAACAGACATTCTAATGAAGATATACCATATGAACAGATATTCTAGTGAAGATATACTCTGCTGAACAGACATTCTAGAGGATTTACAGTCTGCTGAACAGATATTCTAGATAAAACATATTGTACAGAAAAAATATTTTAAGTGAAAACATATTCAACTCAGTTGAAATCGTTCAATAGTCAAACTAACCCCAGATCTTCAAAGAAGTAAAAACAATCCTGAAACAAGCTAGGGAAACAGAATGAAGAGAGTTACATGGAAAATCTGAACCAGAATATGACAGCTAAAACGTGCTCAGCAGACATGAGCATACCAAGATATTCACACAATTTATTCCCGAGTTGTGATATTAAAAAAAAAAGTAAAATACCCCCGTCATCTCAAGTGGTGTATAGGGAATATCGTGTTAGTGACCATAAATTTTACAGACCTTCGGCACATCATTTTTGGGGTAATGTGATCGGTATTACACCCGTGCAGCTTCACTTTCCCAGAAAAAAATCTGGTAGCCATTAAAGGCTGGGTGAACTGGAAGCCGTCAGTTGGGATAGAACTCTACCTATTGTCCTTTGTAATCCAGTTCGCTAACCACTGAGCTATCGTGGCTCCTGACTTTGTAACATGCCGCATCCAAATTCCAGAGCTTATCCTACAAGACTACAGCACTCTCAACACCCTAAGAACACAAATATGGTCCACAGAAACAACCCTACATATGACAAGTAATGGGTAACTGGTGAAGAACTCAAACTTCTTGTTCATGACCCAGGATGGTCTAAATGTCTAATCACATAACAATACAAGTAATGGGTAACTGGTGAAGAACTCAAACTTCTTGTTCATGACCCAGGATGGTCTAAATGTCTAATCACATAACAATACAAGTAATGGGTAACTGGTGAAGAACTCAAACTTCTTGTTCATGACCCAGGATGGTCTAAATGTCTAATCACATAACAATACAAGTAATGGGTAACTGGTGAAGAACTCAAACTTCTTGTTCATGACCCAGGATGGTCTAAATGTCTAATCACATAACAATACAAGTAATGGGTAACTGGTGAAGAACTTAAACTTCTTGTTCATGACCCAGGATGGTCTAAATGTCTAATCACATAACAATACAAGTAATGGGTAACTGGTGAAGAACTCAAACTTCTTGTTCATGACCCAGGATGGTCTAAATGTCTAATCATATAACAATACAAGTAATGGGTAACTGGTGAAGAACTCAAACTTCTTGTTCATGACCCAGGATGGTCTAAATGTCTAATCACATAATAATAGCTGATCGCTGAAGAAGATGACATTTTCAAAACAAAAAATGATTCAAATTAATTGAGTTATTGAGTTATTTACAGGGCATCATCAGTGCACTCCGAACATGTCCATAGGTGCTCAGATTCCCTCTTCAGCAATTTCCGCAGCGTCCAGCGACTGGCGATTCCAGTTCTGTGTTAGTTGATAAAAATCTTCTTATACACCCACTAAGTTTCTCATTTCTGGCTGTGCTCATCTTAACTCCCATCTCTTTCATCCAAAGGTGTGATGTGGACTCATGGTTATCGAAGTCCTGTGCCATACCTACATCTTGGGGGCATTAATGATGTCCATCCGATCTATTGGTTGACCATCTTCAATGACAGTGCCATTTACATTAACTCCCGCATGTCCAGGGACGTAAACAAAGGTGACCTTTAAGTATCTGTCTTCTTTGACTATTCTGTCTGCCGAGCATGCTGTAAATGCCCATGCACTACTTTGGTGTCATATTACGGATCCGTCTGTATAGATGACTGCATTTTCCTCATTTCAGAAGAAAGATGATTAAAACTAAATAAACCAGCAACCTTTCAGTTTCAAAGAGAAGTTACAAGGTCTAAACAGATCAACAATCTTAGGTGTAAATAAAATCACAATCATTTAAAACTAAACAAAAATTTATTTATCCCTGATAGCATGTTAAATAATACTGATTTAGAAGTGATGGTACAGCACTGACCTTGAACTTGTGTGCGAAGCTTTAGGGTTTTCCCAGAATCCACTTTGACATCTTCCATCTTTGTTACAACTCTAGGCCGAGAACGAGGACTCTCAATCTTTCTGTCTCCTTTTTTAGTCGTATCTTCATCTATCTCTTCATTTTCTGCTCTTTCTTTCTCTTTCTCTTCTTCAACTTTCTTTATCCAGCTAGATCTTTGTTCTGGTGCTTCCTCGGTTCTTCCTTCATCATCATCCAACCTTAGTCGTCCTGTTCCTAAATTGTCTTTACTTCCAGTTCCATCTTTCTTCACATTTTCATTATCATGCTCATCTTTAACAGTTTTTAACTTTCCTTCATCACCGACACCTGTTTTCTTCTCAGTCTTATCATTGCCATCCTCATCCTTCTGTCTTCTGCTACGGAAGCTCTTCCTCTTATCACCAAAATCATCTACCTCCTCATCATCTATGCCACCTTTCTTGTTAACGTCATGTCTACCCACTTCAGCAGCTTTCCTAGATGCTTCCACAGCAGCAAGTCTGGATTCTTCTGCCTCATCCTTCTCTTTGGATTCCCGTCTTCGCAGCTTCTGAATACTTGCAGGATCAAGATCTAGATCGACCACCGACTCCACAGAACTTCCAGCCTCACTCTCTGAGCCACTCTCAATGTCATTCTCCTCATTCTTTTCTTCAGTTTTCACATTCAGGCTTTGCAGATCTTCATTATTCAATCTGCCAGCCTTTTCTTTACTGTCAGTGACAACTTGCACTACTTCACTCTCATTAGTACGCTTTTGAAGAGCTTCTTTTGATTGGGCATCTGAGGTGATCTTTTGTGCTACTTCTGACTGAAGAGTGCTGGTTGCTTCAGGAGCATCTGACTTTATGGCCAATAGCTGAGAATTTGAGGAAGGTGGTAAATCATTATCGTTTTGAATAGAAGAAAAGCTTTTAATTTCCATCTCTTCTTTCATAAACCTCTTTGAGATTACTTTCTCTGTAGATGTCAACGTCTCTGACTTTTCCACCAAACTTTTGGATGACCTTCTCTCTGAGGAAGCTTCTAAAACAGTTACAGCAGACTTTCCTGGTGTCTGAGAGATGGACAAAGATGTGTTGCTTTCTTTCTCTGCAACACCTGAAGCTGCAGGTTTGGCTTCAGATGGTGCACCAGATATTATAACGATTTCATTATTTTTTGTAGTGGTGGTACCAGAAGTAGTAGTTAAAGAGGATGCTAAAACCGTTACAGATTTTGATGCCTCCACTTTTCCTGAAATTGTAACCTCTTGCCTTGTCTCTTCTGATGATGACTTTATGTTTGAGGATGACATCTTTACTTGCACAGATTCTTTTTTCATAACAGTTGTCTCCAATGAGGAAACTGAAGCTGTCTCTGCTGTTACAGCCGCTTCAAGCATCGAAGCTGTTGCCCCCGGAAACAGGCTATTCACATCCTCAATGTCTTCAGAGAAAAGCCTCCTTGTCTGCCTCATAAGCAAGGAACTCCTTCTCACATCAAAGTCACTCCCAGACATTGTCTCAGACTTCTCACTGACTCTCCTCAGTCTTGCAGCATCTACCTCATCATTGGATGAGTGATAAGACTTCTCCAGCATGTCTGCCTTAATTTTGTTGGACTCGTCTTCAGCAACATCCTTATCCTGTTTGTTTTTAGGTGTAGAGGAGCTGAGTGTCTGGGCCTCACTTTCAGGCAACTTATCAATTATCTCAGCCTTTTTTTGTTGTTGATTTGTCTTAAATTTATCTCCATTTTTAACCTTCTCACTCAGGTTATCTCCACTTTTCTCTTTCTTTCTCAAATTATCTTCAATTTTGTCTTTCTCTTTCAAATTATCTCCACTATTTTCCTTCTCCTTCAAGTTATCTCCACTTTTCCCTTTCTCCCTCAAATTTTCTTCAATTTTGCCTTTCTCTCTAACATTATCTCCATTTTTCTCCTTCTCCGTCAAGTTATCTTTGTACCCAACTTTCTCCTTCAAATTCTCTTCACTTAGCTCTCTCCCCTTCAACTTGTCCCCTCTAAGTTTTTTCTCCTTTGAATAGTCACCATTCAGTTCCACTCCACTCAAGTGGTCTCCATATGTACTTCTCTTCAAATAGCCTTCACTGATCTCCTCTATTGATGACTCAAAACGTGGTTCTGAGGAATAACCAGAGAAGGGAGATCACAAAGATGGCATTCACTTAACACATTTACTAGAAGTGAATGTAATCAATGCTGTTAATATTTCACAACAAAATTATATTTTGGGAGAACTTTCTAGAATTTATCTATAATTCTAGCAACAAAGATTTTAACTGTGATATTATAAGTCTGCGTTACCACATCTTTGTGATTGTAAATTTCTTGTCGGAAGTGTTTAGTTATGCTTGTACTGAACATAATTATGTTATCAGGGGAGCCATGATACCTGTCCAGCAACTGAGCTAAGTGGAGTCAGTGACTTACAGCTATCTATCTGCCTGTGTCAGGTCTGGTGAACAACTGACCTGATCAGGACCCTAAAAAAAAAAGTAAAGAGCCCCCGTCATGCCAAGTGGCATATAGGGAACATGGTGTTAGTGACCATACATTTTTCAGACCTTTGGCACATGATTTTTGGGTAATGTGGTCGGTATTACACCCGTGCCACTTTGCTTTCCCAGAAAAAAATCCGGTACCCATTTAAGGCTGGGTGAACCCGGAAGCTGTCAGTTGGGATCAAACCCTACCCCTTGTCCTTTGTAGTCAAGTTCACCAACCACTGAGCTATCGTGGCTCCCTTGATCAGGACCCTGCTCTAACATATCTCATCAGTGCTCCTGGAAACAAGCTATCCAATCTGGCCAACTGAGTAGGGATAGAGGAGGGAAGGCAACCAGGTACCTAAATATGCTGTAGTGAAATCTGATGTGTTGGGTTGAAAGGCACAAATAAACACAACACAAAGCATCTATTCCCATTTTAATATCATGAAACCTTCATAAGATTTCCAAACTCAAAATATAAATTCTTGGAATCCAACAGTTAGCCACAGGCAAACATTTCCTCGCTCCCTATACTTTTGTAATTATTGCTTTCAGTGACCTCTGAGTATTGGACTTTTTTCCTTTGATGGTGGATTTTTTTTTTCAAATAACATGAGCTTTGCAAAAATTACGAAGGTGTCGTAAGAACGCAGTTTTTTTTTTTTTTAATAAATTTCGCCAATTTTCAAGAAATTTATTTTTTCCTTATGACAGGGGGAATCTCTTTGGCTGTCAGCAAGACATCAAACAAATTTTTGCAACACGGGATAGGCTTACGACACTAGAGAAAGCCGAACTTACAGCTGGAATGACGGATTGACAGCTACCAAGTGAATAGTCACCATAACACCTCTGTAGCCACGGAATGTGGCCTCATTTCAGATTATAAATGAAATCTAAGCCAGGAAATGGCTACCTCACCCAATTCCCATGTCTCTCCTTGTGTAAACACACAGCAATGTATCAAAAGTTCAAATAAAATACTATTTTCCAAACTCCAAATGTTACATTTAATGTTCATCATTTTTATGAAAGTGTTGTCCTTACGTGGCTCACAAATAGGGGCCATAATCACGTGGCTCACAAATAGGGGCCATAATCACGTGGCTCACAAATAGGGGCCATAATCACGTGGCTCACAAATAGGGCCATAATCACGTGGCTCACAAATAGGGGCCATAATCTACAGTTAATATCCTTTTAAGGGCATTAACACTTCGACCAAGGCCTACCATAATAAAACGCAGAATAGCTCAGGCCAAAATAGCATTTCAGAAAATGAAAAATATCTTATGCAACAAATCTATGTCAATAGAAATGAGAAAGAGAATTCATCTGTGCTATATAGAACCAATTCTGATCTATGGATGCAAATCATGGACAGTAGATAAACAAATGAAAAGATGATTAGAGGCCACAGAGATGGGATTTCTCAGAAGAATGTTGAAAGTTCCCTGGACAGCTAAAAAGACCAATGAGGAAGTTCTCAAAGAGGTCAACACAAAAAGGCAGCTCCTAAAAAACATCAGAAAGAAACAATCAACATTTTTCGGGCACAAAAGGAAAGTTGGAATTCTTGGTTACAACTGGCAAAATAAAAGGAAAGAGAGATTGCGGATGACAAAGAGAGAAAATACTAGATAGCTTGGTTTCATGGAATGGAAAACAGTCAACAACAGAACTGATACGATGCACTGTAGATAGAAGATTGTGGAGGGATATGATCGCCTACACAGACCGGTATTGCACATGATGATAATGATGAAGGGCAGATGGCAAAGAGAACTATTCATTCCTTTAACAATCATCAGGTGAAAGCCAGAAAGACAAAAAGTGTTATCATATCAAAAAGGAGCCAGTGGTGGGGTGCGGTATACACATCAAGGTATGGTGCAGCTTTTCAAAAAAGGAACACAACAAAATACTGACGTTTTGGCCTTGGGCCTTCTTCAGAAAACAGGGCAACAAATGATGAGGACCCCACCACTGGCTCCTTGCTACCAGCTTTACAGCAGCACTGCATATTCGTTGCCTGTTCCCTATAATAAATAGGGATTTTGCACCGTGTTTCGTTCATTGTAGGCTGCATTCACTAGAGTAGGCCGGAATATATGGGCACAGCCATTGTTGTGTGTGCAAAGTCATCATAATGGCTCATCATATATTCCTAGACCGGCCATACGCTACTGTTGACATTGCAGGAAGATCTTATGGTCTGTTGTTTGATGTGCGACGGGGATAATCTGACGAATAACTGTGTTTCATCTGTTCGGATTTGGGGTCAAAAACGATGTCCTAACATCATCAAGCGCTATATATTTTTTTTTCAATATGACGATCATCATTTTCAGGACGACATAAACTTCCGGTCAATATGGTGGATAGGCAGCAGGAACCATTAAAGGCTATGTCTGTAAAGTGTTCCTTGTTGCAGATTCCTCATATTCCAATTTAGCTTGTTGCAGGAGCTACTGAGTTAAGTGCTCTGTGCACACCGTGAGCTGTGTATTTCATCCATTTTAATCATATTTCAATATTCCGATTGTTTACGATGAAGGATGATATCGTATGACAGGGAACAGTTGGCTGTGTTCACTTTCTGTGCGGTTTTGCCTTATGTCTTTTGGTGTGTGCTGAGACTGCTATGATGGGGCCTACAGCTACCTATCTTCGTTTGGGAGATGAATTAGTAATTCAGATGATTCCACTGGCACGGGCAGTTGAGCAATTATGGATTTTAACTCATTTGCAGTGTTACCGGGACCATCCATAACAATAACAATAATAACAATCTCTATAATATCACAACTTTGTATCTGTCACTTTGTAGCTATAGCTGTGCTGTCATAATTAAGAGTTGATTGTCATAACTGCAGTGTCATTTCTTTGGGATTCAAATCCAAGTTCACCTCACTGGAAAAACAACCACTCCAACTAACTACTCAATCTGGCGTGTCAAAGAAAAGCCAAAATATACAAATCTCACCAGAGACTTTAGTTTTAGAAGCCTTCCTGGCAGCTTTTTCATCTTCTGTGAATAGAACAGACTCCTCAAACTGCATGGCATGAAAGGATGTTGTGGCTTCCTCCAAGTGTTCCTTGTGGCCTGGGAGTGAGAGATGGAGGGATGTGTTAAATATAAACATGAGAACATTGGGAAAGAAATATGCTCTCTTCCTCCCTCCTCTCTCCCTTCCTCTCTCCCTTTCCCTCTCTCTTCCTCTCCCTCTCTCACCCATCCTCTCTCCCTTTCCTCTCCCACTCTATCTCCCTCTCTCTCTCCATTTTCCTCTCTCTCCCTCTCTTTCTTTCTCTCTCCCTCACTCTTCCTCCTAATCTTTCTCTCTCCCTCACTCTTCCTCTCTCCCCCTCTCCCTCCCTTTCTTTCTCCCTCCCTCTCTCTATCCCCTCTCCCTCCCTCACTCTCTCCATTTCCCTCTCTCTCTCTCTTTCTCTATCTCGCTCTCCCTCTCTTTCTCTCTCTCCCTCTCCCTCCCTATCTCTCCCTCCCTCTCTCTCTCCTTCTCTCTCTCCCTCCCTCCCTCTCTCTCCCTCCTTCACTCCCTCTCTCTCCCTCCTTCACTCCCTCTCTCTCCCTCCTTCACTTCCTCTCTCTCCCTCCTTCACTCCCTCTCTCTCCCTCCCTCACTCCCTCCCTCTCTCCCTCTCACTCCCTCTCTATCCCTTTCTCTCCTCACTCTCTCTCTCACTCCCTCTCTCTCCTTCTCTCTCCCCTTCTCTCTCTCTCCCTCACTCTCTCTCTCACTCCCTCTCTCTCCTTCTCTCTCCCTCCCTCTCTCTCTCCTTCTCTCTCCCTCCCTCTCCCTCTCCTTCTCTCTCTCCCTCCCTCTCTCTCCCTCCTTCACTCCCTCTCTCTCCCTCCCTCTCTCTCCCTCCTTCACTCCCTCTCTCTCCCTCCTTCACTCACTCTCCCTTCAAGACATTTTTTTCAAACAATGCCTTTTCCCCAGTCACCAGGACAAAGTTCACTTTTCCCCAGTCACCAGGACAAAGTTCACAACTCTCTTCAAGTCTTCATATTGTCCACCCACAGTTTTTGTTGTTTACCTATGTCAAGGGGAAGGTTTAACATTAATGTTCACAAACAAATAGGAAACTGTTTATACACAGCTTTGCAGCAGGAGGCAATCCCCCAGTTGAACCCCCAGTTGAGCAAGTGTTTCGGCCCTTTAACTACTTGACACTCTAAGGGAGGTGGGCCCGCCTGGGTCATGACTCCCAGGCATTGACCTCCTGCTGCATTGACTCTAAGACTTACAATATATGTTCAGCAAAAGAAGAAAAGAAAATGTGAGAGAAAAAAAGAAAGAAAAGGAAAGGAAGAAGGAAGGGAGGGAGGGAGGGAGGGAGGGAGACGGAAGGAAGGAAGGAAGGAGGGAGGGAGGGAGACGGAAGGAAGGAAGGAAGGAGGGAGGGAGGGAGGGAGGGAGGGAGGGAGGGAGGCGGAAGGAAGGAAGGAAGGAGGGAGGGAGGGAGACGGAGGGAGGGAGGGAGGGAGGGAGACAGGGAGGGAGGGAGGGAGGGAGGGAGGGAGGGAGGGAGGGAGGGAGGGAGGAAGGAAGGAAGGAAGGAAGGAAGGAAGGAAGGAAGGAAGGAAGGAAGGAAGGAAGGAAGGAAGGAAGGAAGGAAGGAAGGAAGGAAGGAAGGAAGGAAGGAAGGAAGGAAGGAAGGAAGGAAGGAAGGAAGGAAGGAAGGAAGGAAGGAAGGAAGGAAGGAAGGAAGGAAAAAGTAGTCCATATTATCCTCTATTCACCTGTCCACCTTTTGATATTATTATAAGTCCACTCTATTCTTGGTCTTCCTCTGCCTCATCTACCGTGTACCTTCCCTTTCCAGATGACCTTCAGTAAGGTATTGTGTCTTCAAATGTCCCAAAAATTGCAATTGTCGTTTTCGAATTGTGTTAAGTAGTTCTTTTTTTTTGACCTCCGGTTTCATGATGGCGCGGTCATGTTTGCGTCAACGTTCACTGTTACGTTTTATTTTATAGGCGGGAAAGATGGTTAATTCTATCTTTCCAATGCAGATAAGTTTATAGATCGGAAGTTCCATTTTTTGGGATCTTCGCCGGTGCAGCGGAGTACGTGCATGCGAGCTGAAATCCTCTACAGTGTGAGCAATAGTGTGTTCTGTGTTGATTGCAATTCTGTCATCATTGGAATCTTCTTTCTTCTTCTTTTCTCTTTCTCACTGATACCGAAAAGCCGAAAAGGTGTCGTGGTTATATCATTTGTCGTTCTTGAGCTGCTCGAACTGTCTGAATTAGTGATTTCCCTTTTTGTTACATGTCTCTGTCACTTCATCTATCCATCTTCTTCTAGGTCTTCCTCTTGGTCTTTTTCCATGCATTCTCGAGAAGAACGCCCTTGATGGTGATTGGTGAGGATTCATTCTGACCAGGTGGCCCAACCATTTATGTTGTTGTTGTTCTATATATTCTTGGCAGGGTTTTATTCCTACCATTTTTCTTATGGTTTAATTTGGTATTCTATCTCTTTTTGTGTTGTGTGTTACTTTTCTCAAGCATCGCATCTCACATGTATTGATCTTTCTTAAATGTGATTTAGAAAGGGTCTATGTTTGACTTTCATAGCACAAAGTTGGTATGAAAATGCTATTTATCATTTGTTGTTTAGCTGGCATAGAAATGTTTGGATGTCTTAGCAATGGTGAAAGCTGGTATGTGACAGCATTTGCTTTTCGTATTCTCATGTCAATTTCAATCATTGGAATAGCGGTCATTATTGAAAGAACCATTCAATGAGTTGAGGCTTAGTGTGAAAAGTGTTCTATGTTGCAGTTTTCTCATATTCCAAGTCCGGCTTGCTGCCGGAGCTACGAAGTTAGTGCTCTGTGCACACAGTGAGCTGTGCTTTTCATCCGGATCGTGTTTCGATATGGTTATTGTTATGGAAGGCCCCGGTATCACAGCAAACGAATTAAAATCCATAATTGCTCAACCGTCCGTGCCAGTGGAATCATCTGAATTACTAACTCATTTCCCAAACAAAGAAAGGTAGCTGTAGTCCCCGTCATAGCAGTCTCAGCACATGCCAAAAGACATAAGGCGAAACCGCACAGAAAGTGAACACAGCCCAACTGTTCCCTGTCATACGATATCATCGTTCATTGTAAACAATGTGTTTCGATATTCATAATGCTTATGATGAAAGACAGTTCAGCTGCGTTCACTTTCGGTGTCGCTTGGTCTTATGTCTTTTGGTGTGTGCTGCGGCTGCTATGATGGGGACTGCAGCTCCCTTTCTTTGTTTGGATCCTTCAATGAGATATTTTAATTCGGATAATTCCACTGACACGGGCGGTTGAACAATTATGGATTTTAATTCGTTTGCAGTGATACCGGGGCCTTCGACTAATCATAACCATTTGTGTACTATTATAATGTTAGAATATTCAAGAAATCGTAACTTTGGTTCAATGATGAACATTTGATGAGCTGATCTCATAATAATGAATGTGTGACGTACCTCTCACAAACAAGTAGGCAGACGTCGAGGCAAAACCTTCAGAATTCTCCGCACGACATCTGAAAATAAAACATTTTATTATGGTCCATTTTGTGTGTGTCTAAAGTGGAAAACAATATAGATAAAGTACAAGGAAACCGAGGAAGTCAGAGTTAAGATATAGTACAAGGAGATAATAGAGGGAGTCGGAAAAAAGATATAGTACAGGGAGATAATAGAGGGAGTCAGAGTTAAGATATAGTACTGGTAGATAATAGTGGGAGTCAGAGTTAAGATATAGTACAGTGAAATAATACAGGGAGTCAGAGTTAAGATACAATACAGAGAAAGATAGAGGGAGTTGGAGATAAGATATAGTAAAATACAGAGACAAAGTGTAGACAAAGCGTTGAAAGATAGTAAGAGTCAGGGTTGACATATAGTACAGGTTAGAGGTGGAGACAGTACAGGATAGAGATGGAGACAGTTCAGGTTAGAGGTGGAGACAGTTCAGGTTAGAGGTGGAGACAGTACAGGATAGAGATGGAGACAGTTCAGGTTAGAGGTGGAGACAGTTCAGGTTAGAGGTGGAGACAGTACAGGATAGAGGTGGAGACAGTACAGGTTAGAGGTGGAGACAGTTCAGGTTAGAGGTGGAGACAGTTCAGGTTAGAGGTGGAGACAGTTCAGGTTAGAGGTGGAGACAGTTCAGGTTAGAGGTGGCGACAGTTCAGGTTAGAGGTGGAGACAGTACAGGTTAGAGGTGGAGACAGTTCAGGTTAGAGGTGGAGACAGTACAGGATAGAGGTGGAGACAGTACAGGTTAGAGGTGGAGACAGTTCAGGTTAGAGGTAGAGACAGTTCAGGTTAGAGGTGGAGACAGTTCAGGTTAGAGGTGGAGACAGTACAGGTTAGAGGTGGAGACAGTTCAGGTTAGAGGTGGAGACAGTACAGGATAGAGGTGGAGACAGTACAGGTTAGAGGTGGAGACAGTTCAGGTTAGAGGTGGAGACAGTACAGGTTAGAGGTGGAGACAGTTCAGGTTAGAGGTGGAGACAGTACAGGATAGAGGTGGAGACAGTACAGGTTAGAGGTGGAGACAGTACAGGATAGAAATTGAGACGGTACAGGATAGAGATGGAGACAGTACAGGATAGAGATGGAGATAGTACAGGATAGAGATGGAGACAGTACAGGATAGAGATGGAGACAGTACAGGATAGAGATGAAGACAGTACAGGATAGAGATGGAGACAGTACAGGATAGAGTTGTGGACAGTACAGTATAGAGTTGGAGACAGTACAGGATAGAGATGAAGACAGTACAGGATAGAGTTGTGGACAGTACAGTATAGAGTTGGAGACAGTACAGGATAGAGATGAAGACAGTACAGGATAGAGATGGAGACAGTACAGGATAAAGGTGGAGACAGTACAGGATAAAGGTGGAGACAGTACAGGACAGATACAATGCTGGTAGAAAGATATAAATAGTACTGGGGAGACATTATCAGAAACCAAGACTGAGATACAACACACGGAGAAGGGTGGAAGCACAAAACAGGGAGACAAGACTGGATACTTCATAGGGACAAGGCTGGAGACATATGCTAGGAGACAATACAGGAAGAAATAAAGTGAGCAAAAAATGAAGTAATACTGAATATAATGGTATTTACACAAGGTGTGATATTGGATGTTATCAGGGTCACACTAGTTGATACTAGATGCTAGTTGTGATACATAGTGTGATACTAGATGCTAGTTGTGATACATAGTGTGATGTTATTTTGGGGGCCTCGGTAGCCTAGCTGGGAAAACCACCCGACTGGACTACCGACATTCGGACAACCCGTGTTCGATTCCCGCTGGGAGCAGTGTGAATTGTACTCGTGGTTAGAAAAAAAAAAAAAACCCACGGTCGACCCAGCCGTTGGCAGAAATGGGTACCAGGGTATTACCCTGGGAAGGTGAGGAATGTCGCTTCGCATCTGAGTTTCGATGCTTGAGGCTACACTATACAGAAATATCCGAACATTTCTGGATAGGCGGCCGAGCACATATGGGTGTAAACTCGCGTGTTAAGACGCCGGTTCAAGTCTCGTACTTTACTTTTACCTTACATAGTGTGATACTAGATGCTAACTATCATACATAGTGTGATACTAGATGCTAACTATCATACATAGTGTGATACTAGATGCTAGCAGTGACACGTAATGTTATACTAGATGCTAGCAGTGACACATACTGTGATACTAGATGCTAGCTGTGATACATAGAGTGATACTAGATGATAATTGTGATACATAGTGTTATACTAGATGCTAGCTGTGATACATAGTGTGATACTGGATGCTAGCTGTGATACATAGTGTGATACTAGATGCTAGCTGTGATACATAGTGTGATACTATATGCTGGCTGTGATACATAGTGTGATACTAAATGCTAGCTGTGATACATAGTGTGATACTATATGCTGGCTGTGATACATAGTGTGAAACTAGATGCTAGCTGTGATACATGTGATACTAGATGCTAGCTGTGATACATAGTATGATACTAGATGCTGGCTGTGATACATAGTGTGATACTAGATGCTAGCTGTGATACATAGTGTGATACTAGATGCTAGCTGTGATTCGTAGTGTGATACTAGATGCTAGCAGTGACACATAATGTGATATTAGATGCTAATTGTGATACATAGTGTGATACTAGATGCTAGCAGTGACACATAATGTGATACTAGATGCTAATTGTGATACATAGTGTGATACTAGATGCTGGCTGTGATACATAGTGTGATACTAGATGCTAGCTGTGATACATAGTGTGATACTAGATGATAATGTGATACATAGTGTAATACTAGATGCTAGCTGTGATACATAGTGTGATAACAGATGCTAGCTGTGATACATAGTGTGATACTAGATGCTGGCTGTGGTACATAGTGTGATACTAGATGCTAGCAGTGACACATAATGTGATACTAGATGCTAGCTGTGATATATAGTATGATACTAGATGCTGGCTGTGATACATAGTGTGATACTAGATGCTAGCTGTGATACATAGTGTGATACTAGATGCTAGCTGTGATTCGTAGTGTGATACTAGATGCTAGCAGTGACACATAATGTGATATTAGATGCTAATTGTGATACATAGTGTGATACTAGATGCTAGCAGTGACACATAATGTGATACTAGATGCTAATTGTGATACATAGTGTGATACTAGATGCTGGCTGCGATACATAGTGTGATACTAGATGCTAGCTGTGATACATAGTGTGATACTAGATGATAATTGTGATACATAGTGTAATACTAGATGCTAGCTGTGATACATAGTGTGATAACAGATGCTAGCTGTGATACATAGTGTGATACTAGATGCTGGCTGTGGTACATAGTGTGATACTAGATGCTAGCAGTGACACATAATGTGATACTAGATGCTAGATGTGATACATAGTGTGATACTAGATGATGGCTGTGATACATAGTGAGAAACTAGATCCTAGCTGTGATACATGTGATACTAGATGCTAGCTGTGATACATAGTATGATACTAGATGCTGGCTGTGATACATAGTGTGATACTAGATGCTAGCTGTGATACATAGTGTGATACTAGATGCTAGCTGTGATACATAGTGTGATACTAGATGCTAGCTGTGATACATAGTGTGATACTAGATGCTAGCTGTGATACATAGTGTGATACTAGATGCTAGCTGTGATACATAGTGTGATACTAGATGCTAGCTGTGATACATAATGTTATACTGGATGCTAGCTGTGATACATAATGTGATACTAGATGCTAGCTGTGATACATAATGTGATACTAGATGCTAGCTGTGATACATAGTATGATACTAGATGCTAGCTGTGATACATAATGTGATACTGGATGCTAACTGTGATACATAGTGTGATACTATATGCTGGCTGTGATACATAGTGTGAAACTAGATGCTAGCTGTGATACATGTGATACTAGATGCTAGCTGTGATACATAGTATGATACTAGATGCTGGCTGTGATACATAGTGTGATACTAGATGCTAGCTGTGATACATAGTGTGATACTAGATGCTAGCTGTGATTCGTAGTGTGATACTAGATGCTAGCAGTGACACATAATGTGATATTAGATGCTAATTGTGATACATAGTGTGATACTAGATGCTAGCAGTGACACATAATGTGATACTAGATGCTAATTGTGATACATAGTGTGATACTAGATGCTGGCTGTGATACATAGTGTGATACTAGATGCTAGCTGTGATACATAGTGTGATACTAGATGATAATTGTGATACATAGTGTAATACTAGATGCTAGCTGTGATACATAGTGTGATAACAGATGCTAGCTGTGATACATAGTGTGATACTAGATGCTGGCTGTGGTACATAGTGTGATACTAGATGCTAGCAGTGACACATAATGTGATACTAGATGCTAGCTGTGATACATAGTATGATACTAGATGCTGGCTGTGATACATAGTGTGATACTAGATGCTAGCTGTGATACATAGTGTGATACTAGATGCTAGCTGTGATTCGTAGTGTGATACTAGATGCTAGCAGTGACACATAATGTGATATTAGATGCTAATTGTGATACATAGTGTGATACTAGATGCTAGCAGTGACACATAATGTGATACTAGATGCTAATTGTGATACATAGTGTGATACTAGATGCTGGCTGTGATACATAGTGTGATACTAGATGCTAGCTGTGATACATAGTGTGATACTAGATGATAATTGTGATACATAGTGTAATACTAGATGCTAGCTGTGATACATAGTGTGATAACAGATGCTAGCTGTGATACATAGTGTGATACTAGATGCTGGCTGTGGTACATAGTGTGATACTAGATGCTAGCAGTGACACATAATGTGATACTAGATGCTAGATGTGATACATAGTGTGATACTAGATGCTGGCTGTGATACATAGTGTGAAACTAGATCCTAGCTGTGATACATGTGATACTAGATGCTAGCTGTGATACATAGTATGATACTAGATGCTGGCTGTGATACATAGTGTGATACTAGATGCTAGCTGTGATACATAGTGTGATACTAGATGCTAGCTGTGATACATAGTGTGATACTAGATGCTAGCTGTGATACATAGTGTGATACTAGATGCTAGCTGTGATACATAGTGTGATACTAGATGCTAGCTGTGATACATAGTGTGATACTAGATGCTAGCTGTGATACATAATGTTATACTGGATGCTAGCTGTGATACATAATGTGATACTAGATGCTAGCTGTGATACATAATGTGATACTAGATGCTAGCTGTGATACATAGTATGATACTAGATGCTAGCTGTGATACATAATGTGATACTGGATGCTAGCTGTGATACATAGTATGATACTAGATGCTAACTGTGATACACAGTGCGATACTGGATGCTAGATGTGATAGTGTGATACTGGTTGCTGGCAGTGACACAAAAAAGGGCGGTAGCAAAAACAGGGTCAGCGGACTATTAGCTGACCAAGATTTCACCTGAACCTCAAAGTTTGTCTCCCCTGGTAACAGCTGCATCAAGACAGGCTGACCAACAGAGGAAAGGATCACTATGTTCTCTGTAGTAATGGCATTTACAGATACAGATGAGCTAATTTTAGACGATGGCGCTGGACAGGACACACACTGCGCAGTCCAACTGAGAGTATTACACAACAGGCCCTTTTTTGGAATCCCCAGGGGAAAAGACAAAGAGGGAGACCAAAGAATTCTTGGAGAAGACAGATAAAAGCAGAGATGGAGATGATGGGGAAGACATGCAATGATCTTAAAAGAATGGCAAAAAACAGAACGACTTGGAAAGTGTTTGTTGAAGACCTATGCTCCACTGGGAGGAAAAGGTAGAAGAAGAAAGATGAGCTAATATTGCAGTACCTCTAGGTAGGACAGGTTCCAACTTTTCAGTAAAATCCAGGAATTCAAGAAAGTAAATCCACCAGATAGTGTTTTGGGTTCAAGAGTTTGTCCACCAATCCACCCACCCACTCAACCACCCATCCATTTATCCACCCACTCATCTATTCATCCATCCATCCATCCATCTATCCATCTATCCATCTATCCATATATCCATCTATCCATCTATCCATCTATCCATCCACCCACCCACCCACCCATCTATTCATCCATCCACCCATCTATTCATCCACCCATCCATCCATCCACCTACCCATCCATCCACCCACCCACATATCCATCCATCCATCTATCCATCCATCCACCCACCCACCCATCTATTCATCCATCCATCCATCTATTCATCCAACCATCCACCACCCATCCATCCACCCACCCACATATCCATCCATCCATCCATCCATCCACCCACCCACCCATCTATTCATCCAACCATCCACCCACCCATCCATCCACCCACCCACATATCCATCCATCCATCTATCATCTTTCGCTAGTCTGAAGTATTGTATTGCATCTCCAATGTTGTTTATGTATATATTTTTGCTGTTTTCATGCACTTCTTGCAGAGTTCCATATTGTTTTGCCTGTAGTGTTACATCTAAGGATCAATGGGTTTCCTCAAATTCAATAGCCTTGAAGTATGTGTTCAGCAGTCTGGGGCGCCTTTCCACATGTATATGTGGCCAAAACGTCAATCTTTAATTCTGTATACATGTGATTATGGAGACGATTGCATCCTGTTCTGAGGCATCTAATAATAGCTTGTTCCTAATAGCTTGTTGTATCTATTCATATTATGGTTGCTGTTTTTATTATGAACATTGTTTCCTCTCATTTGATTATCTGTTTCTTCTCATCATCATCATCATCATCATCATCGTGTGCCTTCTCTGCAGCGAAGGTTGGCTACCATGGATCGCCATTCTACTCTTTGATGGTGCAGGCTGTCATAGATTGACTTGTCCATCTTTTGATGTTACTCGTCCATGTTAGTCTTGGTCTGCCTCTGCCTCTTTTACCTTGTATTTTCTCTTCCAATATTACTTTTAGTAGGCTGTTGTGTCTTTTAACATGCCCCAAAAATTTCATTTGTCTTGTCTTAATTGTATTTAGTAGTTCTCTTTTTTATTTTCAGTTGTTTTAAAACTTCATCGTTTGTTCTCTTTTCCTTCCATCCAATTCTACCTATTCTTCTATAAATCCACATTTCAAAGGCTTCAATTTTCTGTTCTGTTTTCTTGTCTAATGTCCATTTTTCTGCACCATACAGGAATATTGAGAAGATGTAACATTTTGCCATTCTTAGTTTCAGCCCTGCTGATATTTGTTTCGTTGTTAGTATATTTTTCATGGCATTAAAATTACTTTTTGCCATACCTATTCTTTTGTTTATTTCAATTTTACATTTTCCCTCATTGGTTATAGTATGTCCCAGGTAGTTGTAACTCTGGACTGTCTCCAGATGTGTTCCCTCAACTGTGATATTTAATTGTAGGTCTTGAGAATTTTCTTTGTTTATGATCATAGTTTTAGTCTTTTTGATATTCATTTCTAGTCCATATGTTTTGATTGTTATGTTTATCACATTAAACAATTGTTGTAGGTCTTAAGGATTTGTTTCTTCTAATGGTATGTAACTGGAGCATCAACCATCAGATGCATCAATCTACTAGCATCACCCCATAGCATTAAGACAAGACAGAAACAAATTGTAATACTGGATGCTGAGATGAACATGTTTACCTGTAATGTCCCTCATCATGTAAAGTGATGTCCGGTATAACCATTGAGATGATTCCCTCCTGAGAGTGGTCAAACTGGTACCTGGACAGGTGAGTGATTTCCTTGTTGTCCTTGTACCATCGGATCTCTGGTCGAGGGTGACCTTTGACCCTACACTCGAAATGCTTGGTCCCACCCACATGGTGAGTCGTTTCTGCTGGCATCTTTATGGCCGCACTGGACAGCTGTAAGGAACAACATCACTGGGTTATTTGTGTCAACACTGGACAGCTTTAATGAATAATATCACTGGGTTATTTGTCAATTTTTTTAATGGACAGCTGTAAGGAATAACATCACTGAGTTATTTGTGTCAACATTGGACAGCTGTAAGGAATAACATCACTGAGTTATTTATGTCAACATTGGACAGCTGTAAGGAATAACATCACTGAGTTATTTGTGTCAATGTTTTCACTGGACAGCTGTAAGGAATAACATCACTAGGTTATTTGTGTCAATGTTTTCACTGGACAGCTGTAAGGAATAACATCACTAGGTTATTTGTGTCAATGTTTTCACTGGACAGCTGTAAGGAATAACATAACTGAGTTATTTGTGTCAACATTGGACAGCTGTAATGAATAACATCACTGAGTTTTTTGTGTCAATGTTTTCACTGGACAGCTGTAAGGAATAACATCACTAGGTTATTTGTGTCAATGTTTTCACTGGACAGCTGTAAGGAATAACATCACTAGGTTATTTGTATCAATGTTTTCACTGGACAGCTGTAAGGAATAACATCACTAGGTTATTTGTGTCAATGTTTTCACTGGACAGCTGTAAGGAATAACATCACTAGGTTATTTGTGTCAATGTTTTCACTGGACAGCTGTAAGGAATAACATAACTGAGTTATTTGTGTCAACATTGGACAGCTGTAATGAATAACATCACTGAGTTTTTGTGTGTCAATGTTTTCACTGGACAGCTGTAAGGAATAACATCACTGAGTTATTTGTGTAAATGTTTTCACTGGACAGCTGTAAGGAATAACATCACTGAATTATTTGTGTAAATGATTTCACTGGACAGCTGTAAGGAATAACATCACTGAGTTATTTGTGTCACTGTTTTCACTGGATAGCTATACAGAATAACTGAGTTATTTGTGTCAACATTGGACAGCTGTAAGGAATAACATCACTGGGCTATTTGTGTCAATGTTTTCACTGGACAGCTGTAAGGAATAACATCACTGAGTTATTTGTGTCAATGTTCTCACTGGACAGCTGTAAGGAATAACATCACTGAGTTATTTGTGTCAATGTTTTCACTGGACAGCTGTAAGGAATCACTGAGTTATTTGTGTCAATGTTTTCAATGGACAGCTGTAAAGAATAACATCACTGAGTTATTTGTGTCAACATTGGACAGCTGTAATGAATAACATCACTGAGTTATTTTTGTCAATGTTTTCACTGGACAGCAGTAAGGAATAACTTCACTGAGTTATTTTTGTCAATGTTTTCACTGGGCAGCTGTAAGGAATAACTTCACTGAGTTATTTGTGTCAATGTTTTCACTGGGCAGCTGTGAGGAATCACTGAGTTATGTATACAAACACAGTGATGATGATCACAACAACAAACAAACATAGGGATGATGATCACAACAACAAACAAACACAGTGATGATGACAATAACAACAAACTAACACATTGATGATGATCTTAACAACAAACAAACACAGTGATGATGATCCTAACAACAAACAAACACAGTGATGATGACCCTAACAACAAACAAACACAGTGATGATGATCCTAACAACAAACAAACACAGTCATGATGATCCTAACAACAAACAAACACAGTGATGATGATCCTAACATCAAACAAACACAGTGATGATGAAAATAACAACAAATTAACACAGTGATGACGATCCTAACAACAAACAAACACAGTCATGATGATCCTAACAACAAACAAACACAGTGATGATGACAATAACAACAAATTAACACAGTGATGACGATCCTAACAACAAACAAACACAGTCATGATGATCCTAACAACAAACAAACACAGTGATGATGACAATAACAACAAATTAACACAGTGATGACGATCCTAACAACAAACAAACACAGTCATGATGATCCTAACAATAAACAAACACAGTGATGATGACAATAACAACAAATTAACACAGTGATGACGATCCTAACAACAAACAAACACAGTCATGATGATCCTAACAACAAACAAACACAGTGATGATGATCCTAACAAAAAACAAACACAGTGATGATGATCCTAACATCAAACAAACACAGTGATGATGACCCTAACAACAAACAAACACAGTGATGATGATCCTAACAAAAAACAAACACAGTGATGATGATCCTAACATCAAACAAACACAGTGATGATGACCCTAACAACAAACAAACACAGTGATGATGACCCTAACAACAAACAAACACAGTCATGATGATCCTAACAACAAACAAACACAGTGATGATGATCCTAACATCAAACAAACACAGTGATGATGACAATAACAACAAATTAACACAGTCATGATGATCCTAACAACAAACAAACACAGTGATGATGACCCAAACAAAAAACAAACACAGTGATGATGATCCTAACAACAAACAAACACAGTGATGATGATCCTAACAACAAACAAACAGAATGATGATGACCCTAACAACAAACAAACACAGTGATGACGACCCTAAAAACAAACAAACACAATGATGATGATCCTAACAACAAACAAACACAATGATGATGATCCTAACAACAAACAAACACAGTCATTATGATCCTAACAACAAACAAACACAGTGATGATGATCCTAACATCAAACAAACACAGTTATGACGACCCTAATAACAAACAAACACAGTGATGACGACCCTAACAACAAACAAATACAGTGATGACGACCCTAACAACAAACAAACACAGTGATGACGACCCTAACAACAAACAAACACAGTGATGACGACCCTAACATCAAACAAACACATTGATGATGACCCTAACAACAAACAAACACAGTGATGATGACCCTAACAACAAACAAACACAATGATGACGACCCTAACATCAAACAAACACATTGATGATGACCCTAACAACAAACAAACACAGTGATGATGACCCTAACAACAAACAAACACATTGATGACGACCCTAACAACAAACAAACACAGTGATGACGACCCTAACAACAAACAAACACAATGATGACGACCCTAACATCAAACAAACACATTGATGATGACCCTAACAACAAACAAACACAGTGATGATGACCCTAACAACAAACAAACACAGTGATGACGATCCTAACAACAAACAAATACAGTGATGATGATCCTAACAACAAACAAACACAGTGATGATGACCCTAACAACAAACAAACACAGTGATGACGACCCTAACAACAAACAAACACAGTGATGATGACCCTACCAACAAACAAACATTCAAGTGATAAGAACTAAAATAATGAATGATTATCTTCGCTATCTACATTTAAAAGGACATTAAGTTTGGTTAGATGCGTTGTGGCTTATTTACATATTTAGACCAACACATCCGACTTCAGCATGGCATTATTGAGTGCCGGGTTGCCTTTTCTATTTGATCCTTATTCTCTTGACCAGACTGGATAGTCTGTTTTCAAAAGTACTACTGGGAGGTGGAGCAAGATCTTGATCAGCTCTGTTGTTCTCGAACCTGACGCATGCAGTCAGCTGTGGGTCTTCGGGAGAGCACTCAGCTCAATTGCTGGATGGGATTTTTGGCACCCACAAATTGAATTCCATTTCAGGGAATTACCAGGAGTTAAAGAGCTCAACATGAACCTAATTTTAATGTTTACCAAGTTACTTTTTGTTCATCAGCTCTTAACCTCTGGTGAAACTCTTTAAGCCCATCATTTGTTCCCAGTACACATTGGCACTCTACAATACAATCTTCATCCCAACGTTGTGCTACCAATGCCAAACCTGGACCCTAGATGCCAGAACAATAAGAAAAATAACCACTACCATGTTGAAATGTGTTTGGTGAATGACAGGAAACAGCCTGAGAGACAAGATCAGAAATGAAGAGCTGAGAGACAAGATCAGAAATGAAGAGCTGAGAGACAAGATCAGAAATGAAGAGCTGAGAGACAAGATTAGAAATGAAGAGCTGAGAGACAAGATCAGAAATGAAGAGCTGAGAGACAAGATCAGAAATGAAGACCTGAGAGACAAGATCAGAAATGAAGACCTGAGAGACAAGATCAGAAATGAAGAGCTGAGAGACAAGATTAGAAATGAAGAGCTGAGAGACAAGATCAGAAATGAAGAGCTGAGAGACAAGATTAGAAATGAAGAGCTGAGAGACAAGATTAGAAATGAAGAGCTGAGAGACAAGATTAGAAATGAGGAGCTGAGAGACAAGATTAGAAATGAAGAGCTGAGAGAAAAGATTAGAAATGAAGAGCTGAGAGACAAGATTAGAAATGAAGAGCTGAGAGACAAGATCAGAAATGAAGAGCTGAGAGACAAGATCAGAAATGAAGAGCTGAGAGACAAGATTAGAAATGAAGAGCTGAGAAACAAGATTAGAAATGAAGAGCTGAGAGACAAGATTAGAAATGAAGAGCTGAGAGACAAGATTAGAAATGAAGAGCTGAGAGACAAGATTAGAAATGAAGAGCTGAGAGACAAGATTAGAAATGAAGAGCTGAGAGACAAGATCAGAAATGAAGAGCTGAGACACAAGATTAGAAATGAAGAGCTGAGAGACAAGATTAGAAATGAAGACCTGAAGAGCTAGGAATGTTTTTTGTTTTTTTTTTCGCTCGCCAGCTTTTACCTCTGACGAAGTCCCTAGAGATAAGAAACTGAATTTCTGCGTGTTTTTCAGCCGTGTGCACAGGGGTCCCTCGCCGCACAGACAGATAACTCCGACTTCGGAGGTACTCATATTTTTTCCGTCGATGAGTAATTGACGTTTCAAGGCCGGGCCTCGCTGCTGAGACCAGGGTTGGTTGCCGCAGAGAGAAATCATAAATAAAATCCTAACCGGTGCAACCGGGATTTGAACCCACAACCTCTGTGTCTCGAGGCCAGCGTCTTGCCTCGAGACCAACCAGTCCCCCAAAGCTAGGAATAATTCCCGCCATAGAATATATAAAGAAATAGCAGATAAAATAGTTTGGCCATGTGATACGGCAAAAATATCAAAACACAACACAACGACCCTTCAATCAACGTTGCAAGAACACCAAACCTAAGGGCCGTCCTAGAAAAAAAGATGGATTGATGGAATATTAGAAACACTAGGAAATATAACAGCAGGAGATGCCAACAGAAGAGCAAGAGACCGCAAAGTATATCTCCCCTCAATGCTGAAATGCAAATGAGGAAGGAAAGAAAACACATTGGCAGGTGTGCTCAGGTTTCCCTCACCATACAGACAGATATTGACTTTCAGAGGTTCTCATATTTTTATTGACTGGAGTCTGACGTCTCTAGTATATTATTCAATTTTATCCATCCAGTAGCAGCTGGAGTCTGACGTCTCTAGTATATTATTCAATTTTATCCATCCACTAGTAACTGGAGTCTGACGTCTCTAATATATTATTCAATTTTATCCATCCACTAGTAGCTGGGGTCTGACGTCTCTAGTATATTATTCAATTTTATCCATCCACTAGTAGCTGGGGTCTGACGTCTCTAGTATATTATTCAATTTTATCCATCCACTAGTAGCTGGGGTCTGACGTCTCTAGTATATTATTCAATTTTATCCATCCACTAGTAGCTGGGGTCTGACGTCTCTAGTATATTATTCAATTTTATCCATCCACTAGTAGCTGGGGTCTGACGTCTCTAGTATATTATTCAATTTTATCCATCCACTAGTAGCTGGGGTCTGACGTCTCTAGTATATTATTCAATTTTATCCATCCACTAGTAGCTGGGGTCTGACGTCTCTAGTATATTATTCAATTTTATCCATCCACTAGTAGCTGGGGTCTGACGTCTCTAGTATATTATTCAATTTTATCCATCCACTAGTAGCTGGGGTCTGACGTCTCTAGTATATTATTCAATTTTATCCATCCACTAGTAGCTGGGGTCTGACGTCTCTAGTATATTATTCAATTTTATCCATCCACTAGTAGCTGGGGTCTGACGTCTCTAGTATATTATAAACTCAAATAAGTTGTCACCTGACGTAGTTGAATGACTGTTTGTGCCGCGACAACTCAACTATTCGATCCACCGCGTGTACTTTCTGTTGTTGGAGTCTACTCGATTCATCTATTTCTAATTTATTCCACTGACTATCTCTCAGACGTAGCTGCCATCCCCATCCATCTGACTGACCCACAGAAGGCTCAAACTCATAATTGAAAAATACCACGAAACTTTTATTCACAATTAGTCCTACATTGAAACCTTAGTAGGTACTTGCTCTCGGACACCATGTACTACCAACACCGCATACAAGTGTTGTTACTATTTGTCTCGGACACCATGTACTACCAACACCGCATACAAGTGTTGTTACTATTTGTCTCGGACACCATGCACTACCAACACCGCATACAAGTGTTGTTACTATTTGTCCCGAGCTAATCACTTTCAATAACACCACAAAAACAATTGTCCTTGACACTTGTCATAAACGACTATGGCCCAGACATGTAGATATGCATTAATAATAAAAGGTGAGGAATGTCGCTTCGCATATGAGTTTCGATGCTTGATGCTACACTATACAGAAGTATCCGAACATTTCTGGATAGGCGGCCGAGCACATATGGGTGGAAACTCGCGTGCTAAGACGCCGGTTCAAGTCTCGTACTTTACCTTTACCTTGCTTGGCCGAGCGATCCGTTAAGACTTTAGCCCCAACAGTCCTCTCAATACGCATCAATGCGTTAGAACCTTGTGTCCACTGAATTCCGTTATTTCCTTGGACGTACAATCCTTGAAAACTAACTGCACATTCCATCTGAACTGAACTCAACTATTTATCATAGGGCGTGTGCCCATGTTCTACTAAGTTTAACAAATCCACTATTAATGCTGGCTATTTATGTCACGTCTGCTCCCTGTTGACCAGACGACATTACGCCTTCCCGCTCTGGTCGCTCTGTCTCCCCACTGACTTTCTTATCTTTCCCTCGATTCCCTTTGTGACGCCTCAACCGAAATCCCCATGACAACCTTCGTCACTTTATGAATCGTCACTTTATGAATCGTCACTTTATGACCGGTCCGCACTGCTTTGAACTATCCCAGTCTCTAATAATTTTGCAGTGCATTCCCCACGTTTACACTTTAACGTGTACAAAGTGAACTCAGGATCTCATGCTTTGAGCCGTCATCTGAGCGAGCTAGAAACCAGATCTCCCTACCCCAGAGACATGGGTAATGCCACATGGAAACCAGATCTCCCTACCCAGAGACATGGGTAATGCCACATGGAAACTAGATCTCCCTACCCAGAGACATGGGTAATGCCACATGGAAACCAGATCTCCCTACCCAGAGACATGGGTAATGCCACATGGAAACCAGATCTCCCTACCCCAGAGACATGGGTAATGCCACATGGAGACCAGATCTCCCTCCCCAGAGACATGGGTAATGCCACATGGAAGCCAGATCTCCCTACCCAGAGGCATGGGTAATGCCACATGAAAACCAGATCTCCCTACCCCAGAGACATGGGTAATGCCACATGAAAACCAGATCTCCCTACCCCAGATACATGCGTAATGCCACATGGAAACCACCAATTTGAAGTGAAAAATCCCACCACTTGTGGTGTCAATGAAACCTGGGACCTTCCTGTTCGGAGACCAACGTCTTGCATCTAGACCAACCAGTCCCCAAACAACAGCTATTTTTCAGTCCCCCTCTGCGTTTATAACACTTTCTATCATCTCTCTTTCTTCATCTATATTGTGCTTCTTCTTCTTCTCTCTCTCTCTCTCTCTCTCTCTCTCTCTCTCTCTCTATTGAGTTATTGAGTTATTAGCGGGTCATCATCATTGCACTCCGAACATGTCCATAGGTGCTCAGATCCCCTCCTCAGCAATTCCCTCAGTGTCCAGCGACTGACGACTCCAGTTCTATGTTGGTTGATAAGTCTTTTTACACGGCCACTAAGTTTCTCATTTCTGGCTGTGCCCAACTTAACTCCCATTTCCATCATCCGAAGAAGTGACGTGGATCTGTGTTTGTCGAAGTCCTGTGCTCTTCCCACATCTTGGAGGGCATTGATGATGTCCGCCCGATACATTGAATGCTGAGTCTGAGTCTCTCTCTCTCTCTCTCTCTCTCTATATATATATATATATATATATATATATATATATATATATACATATATTCCTTGTTGTTGCTGTTATTGTTTTTGCGTTCGCAGCTTTCATCTCTGACGAAGTCCCTAGAGACTAGGAACTGAATTTTGCGTGTTAATCCATTTTTCAATGGCAGCCGTGTGCACAGGGGTCCCTCGCCACACAGGCAAATAACTCCATCTTTGTAGGTACTCATGTTTTTTTCCGTCGATGAGTAACTGACGTTTCAAGCCGGGCCTCGCTGCTGCGACTACGAGTGGTTGCCGCAGAGAGAAAATAATTCAACATCCCAACCAGTGTAGTCGAGATTTGAACCTACAACCTCTCTGTCTCGAGGCCGGCGTCTTGCCTCGAGACCAACAAGTCCCCCATGGACTTGGAATATGAGGAAACGACAACAAGGAACACTTTTCATGCATAGCCTTCAATGGTTCCTGCCGCCTATCCACCATGTACCCCGAAGTTCACGTCCTCCTGAAAATGATGATCGTCATATTTTTTTTTAATGTTTAGTGCTTGATGATGTTAGGCCATCGTTGTTATTCCTTGTTATAACCTATTTTTGTTTGTTTTACTATTTATCTCTCTCTTTATTCCTTGTTATAACCTATTTTTTGTTTGTTTTACTATTTATCTCTCTCTTTATTCCTTGTTATAACCTATTTTTGTTTGTTTTACTATTTATCTCTCTCTTTATTCCTTGTTATAACCTATTTTTGTTTGTTTTACTATTTATCTCTCTCTTTATTCCTTGTTATAACCTATTTTTGTTTGTTTTACTATTTATCTCTCTCTTTATTCCTTGTTATAACCTATTTTTGTTTGTTTTACTATTTATCTCTCTCTTTATTCCTTGTTATAACCTATTTTTGTTTGTTTTACTATTTATCTCTCTCTTTATTCCTTGTTATAACCTATTTTTGTT